>JAQZCD010000199.1:0-11803 GCA_030864225.1 Capsicum baccatum var. pendulum | reverse complement strand
AATCTTGGACAGTTTTCTTTAAATACCAACATTTCTCGATATCATGTCCTGGCATATCAGAGCAGTACGCACACCTTAAAGAATAATCGAGATTCTTCGGCGGATGGATTTGAAAGCCTTCCTTGAATTGGGCTTAAGACCTTCAACTTTCTCAATCTATCAAACAAGCTAGAATATGACTCCCCAAGAGGTGTGAATTGATTTTGGACCGCCTTCTCCTTCTTATACTCGAGCTTAGGCTGGAAATCGGGTCTAGAGGGGTTTTGGTAATTTGGTGGAGTGAATGGGCGATTTTGTGGAGCTTGCGTACGCCATTGCGGGTAAGAAGAGGTTTGGGCATATGGCTGTGCGCTGTAATACTGGGTTATGGTGGTGGTGGAATAGAATATAAAGAGTTTTGTGTGAGGGTAGTAATGGTGGGGAGGAATATATGGGGCTTGGGTGTATACTTGGGCTTGGGATTGGGAATAGGGGCGAGGTGGTCTTTTAGGATAGGAATGGGTTCCAACTACGACAGTCGTCACGTCCTTTCTTCTTTCTACCTCCGAATGCACCAGATCACCTTGAATTGCTTGTGTGGTGGCTTTTAATGCGGCAAAACTAACTACTCGGCCGAGTCTTAATTCCATCCTCTATCATTTCCCCATTTTGAGGACTTCCATAAAAGACTTTCCCATTCCCGGAAGTAAATGCTGAAAATAAGTCTCATCCTGCGCCTGAATAAAAACTTCTACCAACCTACTTTCTTTCATTGGGGGCTTTACCCTAGCGGCCTGTTCACGCCGCCTGATCGCATATTCCCTGAAACCCTCAGTGCTCTTTTTTCTTCATGTTGACAAGGACTTTTCGTCTAGAATCAGGTCGATGTTATACTGAAAATGCTGGACGAACTCAGAACTCAGAAGCCAAATCATCCCAGTTGTTCCATTTATCAATATCTCGATCGATAAACCATTCTGAGGCCAGATCTGAAAGACTCTCGCCAAAGAAAACGATGAGCAATTCTTCCTTTCCACCTGCAGCCCTCAACTGGTTATAGTATCGTCTCAAGTGTGCAACGGTATCACCGTGTCCTGCATACTTTTCGAACTTAGGCATCTTAAAACCGGGGGAAGATTGATGTCTGGGAACATGCACAGATCTTTATAAGAAACACTCCTGTAATCTCCGATCCCTTGCAGATTTCTCATAGCCTGCTCTAAGCTCTTCAGTTTCGAGCTATGACATCCTGTTCCTCCGTTGCGACAGGTTTCTCCGTATCAAATGGAAATGCGGCGGTTGAGTGTACCCATATGGTTCATTCATTTGCAAGGTAGGCTCCGGAGCATAATACTGACCATCTGAAACCTTCAGTACTGGCTCACTGGAAGACCTAGCAAGCCTCATTATGGGACGCGCAGCATATACGAGAGTTTCCTATGGTGGCGGAGCCACGAATACCGGTGTGATCGGTGGTGCTGGCTGAGCAGTGGGGTCTCAACTGAGGAGCCTCCAAGGGCACACTAGAACTACCAGGATAATAGTTTCACGGAGTGAATCCTGGCGCGTGGTCGGGTGACTCAGTAGGAATAGAGAATTGCGCCTGAGAGAGCGGTGGGCAACTAGAGATATTTCCAAGACCTTTAGGGAACGGAGGAGGAGGCATTCCACTGGCCCATGCTCGATGCAAATCTATCAGTTGTTGCCTGAGCCTTACCACTTCATCGTTGTGTTCAACACTTTCTTCCCTATGCTCCTGATCTGGGTCAATAAGCAAATTTTCCATTTCGCTGTTAGCCATGGCGAACTTTGCTTTGGACCTGGTGAAGTATGGGTGACTAGCCAGGGTGCTGCAAACCTACCATTGTTATCTGAAAGAACATGCTCATCAAAGATGACATCCGTTAGAATTTAGGCACACAACAGGCGTGGGAATCACATTGGTAAAATTGCCCTAAATTCATGCTCATTTCTACCAACTTTTGAGGTAGCGAGGTCATTTATCATCCTGATTTTTGTCCACACTTATTTATATCTTCTACTCTTAAAATTTTCTTTTCCTCTCTTTCTCTTTTTTTTTTTCGTATCAATCTGCTGCCCTTTTTCTTTTATCTCGTTATCTACCTTTATTTTATCATTTTTTATGGCTTTGTGGTTTTCTTTAAAAGAGGAACAATGAAAAACAACAGAACAAAAATATTTAGATCGAACCCAAAAGTAGGTTGCCTACGTATCATGTTGTACATGAATCAGATCTTGCGTAGTTCGGGCTTGTCAAAATGGCCAATTAAACTCTTTTTTTTGAAACTTTAAGAAGAAAAGAAAAATAACAATTTTCATATCCTTGTGAAGAAAGAAAGCAACAAAACGTATAAAAGTTTGTGACCACTGTAAAAACAAAACGAATGTGAAACAACATTATAGACCACTAAGACGACACAGGTGAAATTACTAATAAAGACTCTAATACCAAAAACAACTTGACCTCGACTTAAAACAAACACCACCCTACAATGACAGACACATAAAAAGACTCCAACTGAATAAAGATAAGAAGTCCTCTTTCAGACTGGTGCTCTGCGCGATGGCCCTGGGCTGATATGGGACCCCGCCTCTGAAGTTCTCTTTCTCCCATTCAAACCTTGTAGCATATCTTGTAAAGATACCCTGATACCGGGAAGAAGCTTTGGGTCCGTATTCCTGCTTCATGAGGAGTGCATTTGGAAAGATTAATCTGACACCTTTCTACCATCTTAAATAAATCTGCTAACTGAACTCTCAGCCTTTCCACTTTGGACTCTACATTTTCATCCCGAAGATCATTTGCTATGTATTTCTTCCTGTATTCTCCCTCTAAGCTGTGCTGGTAAGGGTTGACTGATACCCCAAGGGACAGATTGAAGCCAGACCTCATATCCCTGAGTATGGCCAGGATTATCCAAACCTTCTTTGAGTGTATCCACACCTAGCTTTGTTGCATGTTTCCAAAACTGCTCATACCTGCTCTCACTTAAGGCTTGATCCCTGAAGTACTCAACATCCTTCAGAAAATCTACTGCTGGTGGCACGTCCTGTAGTCTACCTAACTGGCGCATTACCCTAGAAGGATTGTATGGTCTAGTGCAATTGAGCCCTAACATAACTAAAGGGAACTGTGTCTGACAAACCCTACAATACTACCTTTGGTCGAAGCCACAGATAAGTCCACAAAATGTTATCCCTGGTTCTTGATTCAAGAAATTCAATCCAAGCGTTGACTCCCATGGGCAGTGAGAATTTATCCAAACGCAACCTGGAATCCATGGCTTTCACTCGATTGGGAATACAACGATCTAACACATCAGATCTAACTGAAGAAGGTGCATGCAAGTGCTCCATCACCCATAACTGCCAATATCAAGTTACTGCCCTCGAAAAATCTCCTTCCCATTTTTACTTCGGTTAAAGCCTTATATATTTCTGTTAAGTTCATGGGTATGAGAGTGAACCTGCCCTTTTGATTAATGCCCTTGTCGTTTTGATCTTTATGAAATAGGGCCATCACCACAGATTGCAAGCGGGTATTAATATTCTTTCTTCTAGTGGAAACACTAAAGTTCCTAGCAAAGCGAGGGTGAAGACTTCAAGGCACTTTTTCTCCCACTTCTCCTTAGTCACATGAAATTCTTCCCAAAAGCAATCAAAACCTTCCGAGTGCCCGAATCTATCGAACAAAAAAATCTAGGGACACCCATTTGAGTCACTAAACAACCCAAACGGATACCCTTACTTTTTAGACCGTAGGACTGCAAAAATCTCACGCCAGTATGACTTCGCGCTCTGGATCATATCATTTTCGATATAGGGCAAATGTAACAAACCGGATATTTCTGCCAAAGTGGGAGTCATTTCACATTCCCCAAACCTGAACACCAAACTACTCGGGTCCCAAAGAGGTTAACAAGGCCTCTATTAGATCTGGACGAGGGGTAACATGTAGAAGTTCCGTGAGGTCACCTAATATTTTATACCTGTTCCTGCTGATCAACATAATTTAAACATTTCCCACCATTTGATTAGCTTTTTGGGCACTTTGACAACCACTAGAACTCTAGACTTGGTGGACAACGTCATCCTGTAATAACACACAAGACGTTACCTCAGAAATTTGACAGGAGTAGAAGATTCCCAACCCTTGGGATTTTTACGCCAACATCTGTCGATGGGACAGACTTCGTTCATGACTCCAATTTGCCGAACAGAAGTACTAAGCGGAATCAGTCTACTTGGCAAATGACCCTAGATCATGGGGGCGAGAGACCTAAACTAATACTAAGACAAAGACCCGACCAAGGAGATTACCGGACCCACCGAGGGTCGCCTACGTATCCCAACCCGAGGGAAGGGGATCAGGTGTGCGTAGTTCATTCAGTTTGAACAATTGACGAATTAACTAACAAATTAACCCTAACTTAAGAGACACAATCCAAAACAAACAGATAGAATTTTTAAAACCAAACGCTCAACCAAGACTGACACCACCGATTATACAGGATTTTTTTTTTTTTTTTTTTACATTTTTGATGTTGGACAAATAAGTAAAAAAAAGCATGCAAAACTCTTTTTTTTTTGAACTTACGGATTTTACCAAACGTAAAATATATATATATATATATATATATATATATATTATATATATATATATATATATATATATATATATTTGAATTTCTGGATTGTGGAAAACAAAAGTCATAACGAATTCTAAAATAAACTCCGACACTTTTTTTTTCGACTCACTTTTTTTTCTTTTTCACTTTTGCCTACACACCTTACTCCTAACAAATTAATTATTATTATTTTTTTATTTTTTTTATTTTTTTTTATTTTTTTTTAAATCAGTCCGTCAAATGACCATGTAACCCTTAAAAATGCAACAGTTAGCACGTAGAGATGCTTTAAAGGTGAGTCTCCTACAAAGGACCAAGTGGACCACACTAGGTCTCAATATGATGCACGTAAGCATGACCTAAAGGCTGACCTACGTTGTGGTTTACTAACAAGGCTGTTTGGGGGAGCGTATGGTCGATAGTGGCTGCTTTGCTTTCCACCTACTCCATAACACCGACGGCTCCCCCCTAAAATAAGGGTGACTCAACTAGAGGTTGTGTACAACACGTTTACTACAGACTTGTTGCAGAAAGAAGGCCGAGGGGTGGACTCATGATGACAGATATAAAGCGGTAACACATAGAATAAATAATATAAACAAAGAGCACGAAAAAGCACAAAAAGTGAAAATAACACAAACAATAACCACAAACAATGTTTACACACTCGTAATGCCAAACAAAGTCGATACAACTCCAAAAATAGCTCGAATTCTGAAAACTTTTTTTTTTGTTTGTCCCCAACAGAGTCGCCAGAAGATGTCACACCCCCTTTTTAACGCGTCCTCTAAAATATTAGAATATTTTTAAAGTTCAAAAGGGTTTTATTATTTAGGTGACAAGAAAATGAAAATTTGTTTCGAAAAAAGGATTATTTGCATTTTTATTCAGAGTCGCCACTTGGCATAATCCGGTGTGCCAAGTCACCTTTAAAAAATCTTTTCGAAACCATTTGACTCTTAAACCGGTTTGCGATCAGAGATTCCGGCTAAGGAATTCTGTTGATCGAGGGGAAGGTGTTAGGCACCCCTCGATCCGTGGTTCGACCACGGTCGCTTGGTGAAGTGTATCGACTATTTTTGGCATTATGAAATGTATAAATCACACAAAAGAACACAAAATAACAAAACAAGACAGTCCAAAAACGTAAAAATCCAGTCCAATTATACAGTCCGAAAAATAGAAAAATACGAAAATATAAATCCTAGTCTAAAACTAAATCTAAGCTCCAATGCCCTACCCGACGCCGCGGGCCTTCATCACGATCATTTTCCGCCAACATGATACGTCGGGGCATTCCCCGGTAAATAAATACAAGTGATCTTGGGGCATTCCTCGGCTAAATAAATACATCTAAATTAAATACGACAAACTAGAAAGAAACATTCACATGCACATTCCAACATCCAAAAAAACACTTATTCCTAAATTTCGCCTACCCGAACCTACGATTGCCTACCCGTTTGACTTACCATGATACTATCACGAAATTAATAATTACACGTGAAAGTAACAATAACGACGAATCAAAAACAACAACAAATCAAAATTAATCCTAATTCACTTTAACAATTTTATTTTTTTTTAACTCACGCCCCGAATTTCATTTAAACTACATAATTAATGCATGCTTCAATTTTTTAATCACATCCTAGAATCCGAAACCAACAGCAAACACAACACAAATAATGAGGATTCAAATCAAACACACGACAAATAAATCAGTCACACCCACAACATCAATAAGAAGTCAAAATAAATTAAAGATTCGGTTAGAAGAAATGGACCTCGATGAAATTGATCATTGTCGATAATAAAGAAATCCAATGACCAAAATACTCGACCGGAGAACCTCACCACGAGCAAACCAAACTTGGTATTAGAATAGTAAACCGGACAACTCCAAAATGTAGATCTGGATCCGAGGAGTTTCGGTGACGAAAAAACGGGCGAAGCTCTAGCGGTTGGATCGAGCTAGCCGGATCTGGTCGGACGGCGAACCGCGGTGGCTGGTCGGGTTTCCGGCGGTAGGAGCTCGGGTCGTTGAACGGCGGCGAACGACGAGTTGGTCGGATTTTTTTTTATTTATTTATTTTTTGTTTTGGGGGGGGAGAGAGATGGTAGAGAGAAAGGGAAAGGATGGTAGTATTGTGGTGGTCGGTCGCCGGCCGGCGGCGAAGCGGTGGTGGAAGTTCAAAAATTTTTCAAGAGAGGAAGAGAGAGTAGAGTTTTAGAGAGCCCTCTTGAGAGAAGAGAGGTAGAGAGATGAGAGATTTTTTGATTTTTTTGTTCTTTTTTTTTTTTGATTCTTGTTCTTGTTTTTTCGATTCTTGTGGTTGTTGTTAGAGAATGGAAGAAGATGATTAATGGTGTGTGTGGTGTGTTTTCTTGGTGAAGAAGATGATGGAAGAAGATGATTAATTGAGTGTGCTTCCAGTTGTTTGTAAGTGATCAGAATTATATATCTTGTGTTGTGGTTTTTTGTGTGTGTTGTCTTATGGAGATAAGAATAAGAGAGTGGGGGTGGGGTAAATGTGGGGTAGTGGGTAGTGGTGAGTATGATGATGATGTTGGGAGTGGGTGGTTGGGTAGTGGTGGGTATGATGATGATGTTGGGAGTGGGTGGTTGGGTAGTGGTTATATTTTATTGGGTAGGAGGTAGGAGGAAAAGGTAAAAATGAGTAAAAATTAATATTCGGACGGACAAAATTACGTGTCTACAATTATCAAACATCACATGTGCATCAATGTGAAAAATCATATACCAAAATTAAAGAATGCTTTCCAAATCTTATATTTTAGTCATAGTTAAGACGTTGTTTCTTCATCAATCTTCTAAGTATGTGATTTATCCGCTACTAATATCACAGGCAACATCTTACGAAAGATTGGAACCAAATGATGGTTAAAATTAAGTAGGTATTAGACTAATACTATTACTTAATGCACATAAAATGCCACCACACTAAGTTAAGCTCAAGTCTCATTTTATGTTATATTATTTGACTTGATATGATATTTAAAAAAAACTTTAAAATTTATGGTCTAAAATAGAAAAAAAGGCTATAAGCCATCTTTAACCTTTTTCAAAAATAGAAAAAGTGGACTAAAATAATTCATATTTGTGTGATTGTAAATAATTTCATCAAAGACAAAAGAGAAATTTGAAAGTAAAATTGCTTTCAATTCTAAATATGAGACTAATAAAACGCATCATGAAGTATAAAAATAGATCTAGAAATTGTCCTACCAATCCGAGAATATAACTTAAAATTCATTTTTAAAATGAATAAAAATGTTTTTAAGTTCCCTGATGTTGCCAAAAAAAATAATTCTATTAAGAAATTATCATAGGTAAAATAACAAATTATGGAAGTTATCATCATCTATCACAATTGTTTGTAACTCGATCCCATCAAAATTCAGAGGAAAAATATGACAGACATAGCCACAATCAAAAGTGATGATCATAAACAGCATAAAATAAAATAAAATAAAAGAAAAAAGAAAAGCATCTTCGGGAAAAATGAAGACAGAAGAGAGATAAGCGTTTCTAAAAATGAAAAAAAAAAGCTTAAAATGTCTATTTCCTATTAAAAATAATATAAAATTGATCTTTATTCACTTTTGAACTCTATAATATCGTTTACATTTATTTTTAAAATTCAAAATTTTCTTTAAATCCACCTTCTCCAAAATACTCTTATATTAAATAACCTTAATAGTTCATATTAAATTTAAAAAGAAAAATTTATCATTGACGGGTCAATTTTTCATTGATCTCATTTAATTAATTAAAATATTAAATCACTTAATTTTTCTTTTAATAGTTTTTTCATTGTATTCATATTTGATATGGTGAATAATTGTTATACTTATTCCTGATTAATATATGTTTATTAAAAATTACACATGGACATTTTTTGTATGTTACATTTTTTTCTCTATAATTTCGAATTTAAATCAAATTTCGAATCTTGTCGTGAAAAACTAAGTTTCAAAATTAAATTAGATTAGATTAATTTAATTCTTTAAAATTAAAATTAAAATATTCAAAAACTATATGAAAAGCACAATAGATTGCAATTTTCTTTTTTCAATTAGATTAAGAAATATATCTTAAAATGTTGATCAAAATTTATATAATTTACCTTTAAAAATGAAAGAAAAATATTTTAAAAAATGGAGTAATATTTAAACGACTACATTTGTCCTAGTACCTTTTGACAAATAGAAGGAGCTTCTAATTACTGTCTAGCTGGATGTGAAATGTAAGAAATAAAATATTACTATTAAAACTTGTGGTTTTAAAATTAAGTATAGATATTTATGTATTTTAAATAAATTGTAGTGTTAATATTTAATTTGTATGACTAGAAATTATTTTTTGGAATATAAAATGGGTACTTTAAAGTTAATTTTTTTCTGTTTCAATTTATTTGCCTTAATTTCATTTGCACGTGGTTTAAAAAGTAAACTAATTTTTTAAAAATTTTATGATCTTAAATTATTTTAAATGTAGGTATCAAATGAAAGAAAATGGAATGAAAAAAAAGGGTAAAAGGGTCATTAAATGAATATTTTGTATTTTTTAAAATTTTATTATTAAAAAAAATTCACACAAGCAAAAATTAGTTAAAAAAAATAATAAAATGGGTTGGGTGACTTTTTGAGTAAAATATCTAAAGTTGAGTGACTTTCTGAGTAAAGTTCAAAGTTAAGTGACTTTTTGGGATAAAATTCTAAAGTTGAGTAACCGTTTATGTTATTAACTCAATAGATATATCAGTTATTATTTGTTTAATGATCGAGTTGAAGTGACCACTAAAATGAAGGATAAGAATAAGTAATTTGATGTGACTTCTCATATTGTCCAGCCTTTTATGATAACAACTAGTATAGGTACATAATATTAAAATATTATTTTAATGCCTAAAATTACGATATTTTATTTGATATTTTAAATCATATAACCTTAAAAAAAAGTTCAACTATAGTATTTTAACTAAATCAAATACCCCCCCCCCCCCCCCACACCCAATCTATATGAATAAAAACAATCAAATAATAAAAAAAATATGTTTCATATTTTTTTTTTTTGGTTATACTACTCACAATTTACCATTATCAGATTATTAATATTGATTTTTTTTTAAAAAAAATCTATTATTCACATCTCGTCAATTCAATTTATAAATAATAATATGTATATTATCTAATCACTTTATTATATTTTCAAATCCCCCCCCCCCCCCCCTCCTCTTCCAACTCCTTATTTTTACATTTTAATCTACCATTTAAAATTATTGTACTTTTCTCTAATTAGACTTTGAACTAATTTTTTGTGTAGCATGTATATGTAGTTGAGTTTTTTATCCTTTGTTTCAAATATAGAAATTAGAACAAATAAATTTTTCTTTAACACAACACGATAAATGAACACCAATATGATCTAATTTGTTAGAAGTGCTTTTAAAATTCTAATTAAATGCTTTCATGATTCATCTCTATCGAAATATGATTTACTCCTACTCTATTTCGTATTTTTATTTAAATTTTTAAAAAATATTAACTTGAGCTAATAATTTAAAAGAATTTCATAATGCATGAAAATTTCCTAAATGTGAATTTTAAATTAAAATCATTAATTTATGCTATGAAAAAAAAATCATCGGTGACCTAAGCCCATCGTGTTTATTATGTTATATTCTAAGCTTCAGCATTAATTTTTTTTTTCCTTTTTTAGGTTGTGACTTCACATTAATTGTTATGACTTATTAACATATATTTTAAAAATTATTTTATTTAGTCTTTTAAATTCCTTATTTTCTTTCTTTATGATAAGAAACTACTCAAGGAATATAGAAAATATCACTTGTTAGTATAGGATAAAAGACACTTAATACATGAAAAAATTATACTGACATGTAGAAGTAAAGTAAAATTAAGAAAAAATAATTAAAATATCTAAATATCTATAAATTTATTTTATAATCCTCCTAAAAGAGAATATATATGTAAATATGATGTAGTAATACTCCAGAAAGGCATCTTTCTACTTAAAATAAATATATTAAAATAAAAAAAAGTAATAGTACAAATTATATTAATTGAAATACGGATAATGATTTGAGATCAAATATATATATATATATATATATATTTGTGATATTCATAGTTCCTCTTAAGAAAATATAAAGTAAAATTCAATTAATACATTTTTCAATATCTCTAAAAACTAATCAAGTCAATACCTTCTGTAACGACTAGAGAAGAGGTTACAATGAAAGCATCATGCCAGTATAACTTTTTGCATGCTAATATAACAAATACAAAATATGTGAACAGAGGTATATAATTATTCTCCTCATAAAATGAATCAAGTCAAAATTCAGAACAATAAAAACAATATTCAAATAAATTGAAAAAAACAAACTAATATAGAATTGTTTAACCGCAATTAGTCTTTCATACCTCCGAAAATCAGATAGGCTTCTATACATCTTTCATGCATTCACAAGATGTATATATTTATCTCTTTTATACTGAATGTCATTCACCGGATGAAAATCATAAACTCTTGCTCTATATGTCTTTTTTAGAATAAATAGATGCACACAGATAAGTCTCAAATCAAATTAATAAATAAAAAATTTCGCTTATTCTATGCAATAAGTTGTGCGTCACGATCATGAAGAAAAGAAGGTCTCAAACCTGTGCAGCGTACCTCAGGTTAAGCCGTCTCATTTATCTGCAATCAAAATAAACAACATGATAATAATTAGAAAGATATATATATATATATATATATATATATATATATATATATATATATATATATATATATATATAGATATGATTCAATTAAACTAATCAATAAGATATATTTGAATTATAAAGATGAACAAAGATGAAAATGTTGTTATTGAAGAAAACAAATAAATTGAACTACAGGGCAATTTATTTGGATATTTAGATAAAAAATAAAATATAATTTATTAAAAACTTTTAAAGAAAAAGATTGTATGAGAAGTTGTATCCACTTTTAACTTTAAAACTACAGTCGGTTGCATTTTATTAGGAAAGATTTTCTTAAAAGAGGGGACATTTTTTGATAAAGCTAATTACTTTCGATATTTTCAACTAATTTGAACAAATATGATAGCTTTTAGAAT
>JAQZCD010000198.1:115000-134813 GCA_030864225.1 Capsicum baccatum var. pendulum | reverse complement strand
TTTTTTTTTTTTTTTTTTTTTTTTTTTTTTTTTTTTTTTTTTTTTTTTTTTTTTTTTTTTTTTTTTTTTTTTTTTTTTTTTTTTTTTTTTTTTTTTTTTTTTTTTTTTTTTTTTTTTTTTTTTTTTTTTTTTTTTTTTTTTTTTTTTTTTTTTTTTTTTTTTTTTTTTTTTTTTTTTTTTTTTTTTTTTTTTTTTTTTTTTTTTTTTTTTTTTTTTTTTTTTTTTTTTTTTTTTTTTTTTTTTTTTTTTTTTTTTTTTTTTTTTTTTTTTTTTTTTTTTTTTTTTTTTTTTTTTTTTTTTTTTATTTTTTTTTTTTTTTTTTTTTTTTTTTTTTTTTTTTTTTTTTTTTTTTTTTTTTTTTTATTTTTTTTTTTTTTTTTTTTTTTTTTTTTTTTTTTTTTTTTTTTTTTTTTTTTTTTTTTTTTTTTTTTTTTTTTTTTTTTTTTTTTTTTTTTTTTTTTTTTTTTTTTTTTTTTTTTTTTTTTTTTTTTTTTTTTTTTTTTTTTTTTTTTTTTTTTTTTTTTTTTTTTTTTTTTTTTTTTTTTTTTTTTTTTTTTTTTTTTTTTTTTTTTTTTTTTTTTTTTTTTTTTTATTTTTTTTTTTTTTTTTTTTTTTTTTTTTTTTTTTTTTTTTTTTTTTTTTTTTTTTTTTTTATTTTTTTTTTTTTTTTTTTTTTTTTTTTTTTTTTTTTTTTTTTTTTTTTTTTTTTTTTTTTTTTTTTTTTTTTTTTTTTTTTTTTTTTTTTTTTTTTTTTTTTTTTTTTTTTTTTTTTTTTTTTTTTTTTTTTTTTTTTTTTTTTTTTTTTTTTTTTTTTTTTTTTTTTTTTTTTTTTTTTTTTTTTTTTATTTTTTTTTTTTTTTTTTTTTTTTTTTTTTTTTTTTTTTTTTTTTTTTTTTTTTTTTTTTTTTTTTTTATTTTTTTTTTTTTTTTTTTTTTTTTTTTTTTTTTTTTTTTTTTTTTTTTTTTTTTTTTTTTTTTTTTTTTTTTTTTTTTTTTTTTTTTTTTTTATTTTTTTTTTTTTTTTTTTTTTTTTTTTTTTTTTTTTTTTTTTTTTTTTTTTTTTTTTTTTTTTTTTTTTTTTTTTTTTTTTTTTTTTTTTTTTTTTTTTTTTTTTTTTTTTTTTTTTTTTTTTTTTTTTTTTTTTTTTTTTTTTTTTTTTTTTTTTTTTTTTTTTTTTTTTTTTTTTATTTTTTTTTTTTTTTTTTTTTTTTTTTTTTTTTTTTTTTTTTTTTTTTTTTTTTTTTTTTTTTTTTTTTTTTTTTTTTTTTTTTTTTTTTTTTTTTTTTTTTTTTTTTTTTTTTTTTTTTTTTTTTTTTTTTTTTTTTTTTTTTTTTTTTTTTTTTTTTTTTTTTTTTTTTTTTTTTTTTTTTTTTTTTTTTTTTTTTTTTTTTTTTTTTTTTTTTTTTTTTTTTTTTTTTTTTTTTTTTTTTTTTTTTTTTTTTTTTTTTTTTTTTTTTTTTTTTTTTTTTTTTTTTTTTTTTTTTTTTTTTTTTTTTTTTTTTTTTTTTTTTTTTTTTTTTTTTTTTTTTTTTTTTTTTTTTTTTTTTTTTTTTTTTTTTTTTTTTTTTTTTTTTTTTTTTTTTTTTTTTTTTTTTTTTTTTTTTTTTTTTTTTTTTTTTTTTTTTTTTTTTTTTTTTTTTTTTTTTTTTTTTTTTTTTTTTTTTTTTTTTTTTTTTTTTTTTTTTTTTTTTTTTTTTTTTTTTTTTTTTTTTTTTTTTTTTTTTTTTTTTTTTTTTTTTTTTTTTTTTTTTTTTTTTTTTTTTTTTTTTTTTTTTTTTTTTTTTTTTTTTTTTTTTTTTTTTTTTTTTTTTTTTATTTTTTTTTTTTTTTTTTTTTTTTTTTTTTTTTTTTTTTTTTTTTTTTTTTTTTTTTTTTTTTTTTTTTTTTTTTTTTTTTTTTTTTTTTTTTTTTTTTTTTTTTTTTTTTTTTTTTTTTTTTTTTTTTTTTTTTTTTTTTTTTTTTTTTTTTTTTTTTTTTTTTTTTTTTTTTTTTTTTTTTTTTTTTTTTTTTTTTTTTTTTTTTTTTTTTTTTTTTTTTTTTTTTTTTTTTTTTTTTTTTTTTTTTTTTTTTTTTTTTTTTTTTTTTTTTTTTTTTTTTTTTTTTTTTTTTTTTTTTTTTTTTTTTTTTTTTTTTTTTTTTTTTTTTTTTTTTTTTTTTTTTTTTTTTTTTTTTTTTTTTTTTTTTTTTTTTTTTTTTTTTTTTTTTTTTTTTTTTTTTTTTTTTTTTTTTTTTTTTTTTTTTTTTTTTTTTTTTTTTTTTTTTTTTTTTTTTTTTTTTTTTTTTTTTTTTTTTTTTTTTTTTTTTTTTTTTTTTTTTTTTTTTATTTTTTTTTTTTTTTTTTTTTTTTTTTTTTTTTTTTTTTTTTTTTTTTTTTTTTTTTTTTTTTTTTTTTTTTTTTTTTTTTTTTTTTTTTTTTTTTTTTTTTTTTTTTTTTTTTTTTTTTTTTTTTTTTTTTTTTTTTTTTTTTTTTTTTTTTTTTTTTTTTTTTTTTTTTTTTTTTTTTTTTTTTTTTTTTTTTTTTTTTTTTTTTTTTTTTTTTTTTTTTTTTTTTTTTTTTTTTTTTTTTTTTTTTTTTTTTTTTTTTTTTTTTTTTTTTTTTTTTTTTTTTTTTTTTTTTTTTTTTTTTTTTTTTTTTTTTTTTTTTTTTTTTTTTTTTTTTTTTTTTTTTTTATTTTTTTTTTTTTTTTTTTTTTTTTTTTTTTTTTTTTTTTTTTTTTTTTTTTTTTTTTTTTTTTTTTTTTTTTTTTTTTTTTTTTTTTTTTTTTTTTTTTTTTTTTTTTTTTTTTTTTTTTTTTTTTTTTTTTTTTTTTTTTTTTTTTTTTTTTTTTTTTTTTTTTTTTTTTTTTTTTTTTTTTTTTTTTTTTTTTTTTTTTTTTTTTTTTTTTTTTTTTTTTTTTTTTTTTTTTTTTTTTTTTTTTTTTTTTTTTTTTTTTTTTTTTTTTTTTTTTTTTTTTTTTTTTTTTTTTTTTTTTTTTTTTTTTATTTTTTTTTTTTTTTTTTTTTTTTTTTTTTTTTTTTTTTTTTTTTTTTTTTTTTTTTTTTTTTTTTTTTTTTTTTTTTTTTTTTTTTTTTTTTTTTTTTTTTTTTTTTTTTTTTTTTTTTTTTTTTTTTTTTTTTTTTTTTTTTTTTTTTTTTTTTTTTTTTTTTTTTTTTTTTTTTTTTTTTTTTTTTTTTTTTTTTTTTTTTTTTTTTTTTTTTTTTTTTTTTTTTTTTTTTTTTTTTTTTTTTTTTTTTTTTTTTTTTTTTTTTTTTTTTTTTTTTTTTTTTTTTTTTTTTTTTTTTTTTTTTTTTTTTTTTTTTTTTTTTTTTTTTTTTTTTTTTTTTTTTTTTTTTTTTTTTTTTTTTTTTTTTTTTTTTTTTTTTTTTTTTTTTTTTTTTTTTTTTTTTTTTTTTTTTTTTTTTTTTTTTTTTTTTTTTTTTTTTTTTTTTTTTTTTTTTTTTTTTTTTTTTTTTTTTTTTTTTTTTTTTTTTTTTTTTTTTTTTTTTTTTTTTTTTTTTTTTTTTTTTTTTTTTTTTTTTTTTTTTTTTTTTTTTTTTTTTTTTTTTTCTTTTTTTTTTTTTTTTTTTTTTTTTTTTTTTTTTTTTTTTTTTTTTTTTTTTTTTTTTTTTTTTTTTTTTTTTTTTTTTTTTTTTTTTTTTTTTTTTTTTTTTTTTTTTTTTTTTTTTTTTTTTTTTTTTTTTTTTTTTTTTTTTTTTTTTTTTTTTTTTTTTTTTTTTTTTTTTTTTTTTTTTTTTTTTTTTTTTTTTTTTTTTTTTTTTTTTTTTTTTTTTTTTTTTTTTTTTTTTTTTTTTTTTTTTTTTTTTTTTTTTTTTTTTTTTTTTTTTTTTTTTTTTTTTTTTTTTTTTTTTTTTTTTTTTTTTTTTTTTTTTTTTTTTTTTTTTTTTTTTTTTTTTTTTTTTTTTTTTTTTTTTTTTTTTTTTTTTTTTTTTTTTTTTTTTTTTTTTTTTTTTTTTTTTTTTTTTTTTTTTTTTTTTTTTTTTTTTTTTTTTTTTTTTTTTTTTTTTTTTTTTTTTTATTTTTTTTTTTTTTTTTTTTTTTTTTTTTATTTTTTTTTTTTTTTTTTTTTTTTTTTTTTTTTTTTTTTTTTTTTTTTTTTTTTTTTTTTTTTTTTTTTTTTTTTTTTTTTTTTTTTTTTTTTTTTTTTTTTTTTTTTTTTTTTTTTTTTTTTTTTTTTTTTTTTTTTTTTTTTTTTTTTTTTTTTTTTTTTTTTTTTTTTTTTTTTTTTTTTTTTTTTTTTTTTTTTTTTTTTTTTTTTTTTTTTTGTTTTTTTTTTTTTTTTTTTTTTTTTTTTTTTTTTTTTTTTTTTTTTTTTTTTTTTTTTTTTTTTTTTTTTTTTTTTTTTTTTTTTTTTTTTTTTTTTTTTTTTTTTTTTTTTTTTTTTTTTTTTTTTTTTTATTTTTTTTTTTTTTTTTTTTTTTTTTTTTTTTTTTTTTTTTTTTTTTTTTTTTTTTTTTTTTTTTTTTTTTTTTTTTTTTTTTTTTTTTTTTTTTTTTTTTTTTTTTTTTTTTTTTTTTTTTTTTTTTTTTTTTTTTTTTTTTTTTTTTTTTTTTTTTTTTTTTTTTTTTTTTTTTTTTTTTTTTTTTTTTTTTTTTTTTTTTTTTTTTTTTTTTTTTTTTTTTTTTTTTTTTTTTTTTTTTTTTGTTTTTTTTTTTTTTTTTTTTTTTTTTTTTTTTTTTTTTTTTTTTTTTTTTTTTTTTTTTTTTTTTTTGTTTTTTTTTTTTTTTTTTTTTTTTTTTTTTTTTTTTTTTTTTTTTTTTTTTTTTTTTTTTTTTTTTTTTTTTTTTTTTTTTTTTTTTTATTTTTTTTTTTTTTTTTTTTTTTTTTTTTTTTTTTTTTTTTTTTTTTTTTTTTTTTTTTTTTTTTTTTTTTTTTTTTTTTTTTTTTTTTTTTTTTTTTTTTTTTTTTTTTTTTTTTTTTTTTTTTTTTTTTTTTTTTTTTTTTTTTTTTTTTTTTTTTGTTTTTTTTTTTTTTTTTTTTTTTTTTTTTTTTTTTTTTTTTTTTTTTTTTTTTTTTTTTTTTTTTTTTTTTTTTTTTTTTTTTTTTTTTTTTTTTTTTTTTTTTTTTTTTTTTTTTTTTTTTTTTTTTTTTTTTTTTTTTTTTTTTTTTTTTTTTTTTTTTTTTTTTTTTTTTTTTTTTTTTTTTTTTTTTTTTTTTTTTTTTTTTTTTTTTTTTTTTTTTTTTTTTTTTTTTTTTTTTTTTTTTTTTTTTTTTTTTTTTTTTTTTTTTTTTTTTTTTTTTTTTATTTTTTTTTTTTTTTTTTTTTTTTTTTTTTTTTTTTTTTTTTTTTTTTTTTTTTTTTTTTTTTTTTTTTTTTTTTTTTTTTTTTTTTTTTTTTTTTTTTTTTTTTTTTTTTTTTTTTTTTTTTTTTTTTTTTTTTTTGTTTTTTTTTTTTTTTTTTTTTTTTTTTTTTTTTTTTTTTATTTTTTTTTTTTTTTTTTTTTTTTTTTTTTTTTTTTTTTTTTTTTTTTTTTTTTTTTTTTTTTTTTTTTTTTTTTTTTTTTTTTTTTTTTTTTTTTTTTTTTTTTTTTTTTTTTTTTTTTTTTTTTTTTTTTTTTTTTTTTTTTTTTTTTTTTTTTTTTTTTTTTTTTTTTTTTTTTTTTTTTTTTTTTTTTTTTTTTTTTTTTTTTTTTTTTTTTTTTTTTTTTTTTTTTTTTTTTTTTTTTTTTTTTTTTTTTTTTTTTTTTTTTTTTTTTTTTTTTTTTTTTTTTTTTTTATTTTTTTTTTTTTTTTTTTTTTTTTTTTTTTTTTTTTTTTTTTTTTTTTTTTTTTTTTTTTTTTTTTTTTTTTTTTTTTTTTTTTTTTTTTTTTTTTTTTTTTTTTTTTTTTTTTTTTTTTTTTTTTTTTTTTTTTTTTTTTTTTTTTTTTTTTTTTTTTTTTTTTTTTTTTTTTTTTTTTTTTTTTTTTTTTTTTTTTTTTTTTTTTTTTTTTTTTTTTTTTTTTTTTTTTTTTTTTTTTTTTTTTTTTTTTTTTTTTTTTTTTTTTTTTTTTTTTTTTTTTTTTTTTTTTTTTTTTTTTTTTTTTTTTTTTTTTTTTTTTTTTTTTTTTTTTTTTTTTTTTTTTTTTTTTTTTTTTTTTTTTTTTTTTTTTTTTTTTTTTTTTTTTTTTTTTTTTTTTTTTTTTTTTTTTTTTTTTATTTTTTTTTTTTTTTTTTTTTTTTTTTTTTTTTTTTTTTTTTTTTTTTTTTTTTTTTTTTTTTTTTTTTTTTTTTTTTTTTTTTTTTTTTTTTTTTTTTTTTTTTTTTTTTTTTTTTTTTTTTTTTTTTTTTTTTTTTTTTTTTTTTTTTTTTTTTTTTTTTTTTTTTTTTTTTTTTTTTTTTTTTTTTTTTTTTTTTTTTTTTTTTTTTTTTTTTGTTTTTTTTTTTTTTTTTTTTTTTTTTTTTTTTTTTTTTTTTTTTTTTTTTTTTTTTTTTTTTTTTTTTTTTTTTTTTTTTTTTTTTTTTTTTTTTTTTTTTTTTTTTTTTTTTTTTTTTTTTTTTTTTTTTTTTTTTTTTTTTTTTTTTTTTTTTTTTTTTTTTTTTTTTTTTTTTTTTTTTTTTTTTTTTTTTTTTTTTTTTTTTTTTTTTTTTTTTTTTTTTTTTTTTTTTTTTTTTTTTTTTTTTTTTTTTTTTTTTTTTTTTTTTTTTTTTTTTTTTTTTTTTTTTTTTTTTTTTTTTTTTTTTTTTTTTTTTATTTTTTTTTTTTTTTTTTTTTTTTTTTTTTTTTTTTTTTTTTTTTTTTTTTTGTTTTTTTTTTTTTTTTTTTTTTTTTTTTTTTTTTTTTTTTTTTTTTTTTTTTTTTTTTTTTTTTTTTTTTTTTTTTTTTTTTTTTTTTTTTTTTTTTTTTTTTTTTTTTTTTTTTTTTTTTTTTTTTTTTTTTTTTTTTTTTTTTTTTTTTTTTTTTTTTTTTTTTTTTTTTTTTTTTTTTTTTTTTTTTTTTTTTTTTTTTTTTTTTTTTTTTTTTTTTTTTTTTTTTTTTTTTTTTTTTTTTTTTTTTTTTTTTTTTTTTTTTTTTTTTTTTTTTTTTTTTTTTTTTTTTTTTTTTTTTTTTTTTTTTTTTTTTTTTTTTTTTTTTTTTTTTTTTTTTTTTTTTTTTTTTTTTTTTTTTTTTTTTTTTTTTTTTTTTTTTTTTTTTTTTTTTTTTTTTTTTTTTTTTTTTTTTTTTTTTTTTTTTTTTTTTTTTTTTTTTTTTTTTTTTTTTTTTTTTTTTTTTTTTTTTTTTTTTTTTTTTTTTTTTTTTTTTTTTTTTTTTTATTTTTTTTTTTTTTTTTTTTTTTTTTTTTTTTTTTTTTTTTTTTTTTTTTTTTTTTTTTTTTTTTTTTTTTTTTTTTTTTTTTTTTTTTTTTTTTTTTTTTTTTTTTTTTTTTTTTTTTTTTTTTTTTTTTTTTTTTTTTTTTTTTTTTTTTTTTTTTTTTTTTTTTTTTTTTTTTTTTTTTTTTTTTTTTTTTTTTTTTTTTTTTTTTTTTTTTTTTTTTTTTTTTTTTTTTTTTTTTTTTTTTTTTTTTTTTTTTTTTTTTTTTTTTTTTTTTTTTTTTTTTTTTTTTTTTTTTTTTTTTTTTTTTTTTTTTTTTTTTTTTTTTTTTTTTTTTTTTTTTTTTTTTTTTTTTTTTTTTTTTTTTTTTTTTTTTTTTTTTTTTTTTTTTTTTTTTTTTTTTTTTTTTTTTTTTTTTTTTTTTTTTTTTTTTTTTTTTTTTTTTTTTTTTTTTTTTTTTTTTTTTTTTTTTTTTTTTTTTTTTTTTTTTTTTTTTTTTTTTTTTTTTTTTTTTTTTTTTTTTTTTTTTTTTTTTTTTTTTTTTTTTTTTTTTTTTTTTTTTTTTTTTTTTTTTTTTTTTTTTTTTTTTTTTTTTTTTTTTTTTTTTTTTTTTTTTTTTTTTTTTTTTTTTTTTTTTTTTTTTTTTTTTTTTTTTTTTTTTTTTTTTTTTTTTTTTTTTTTTTTTTTTTTTTTTTTTGTTTTTTTTTTTTTTTTTTTTTTTTTTTTTTTTTTTTTTTTTTTTTTTTTTTTTTTTTTTTTTTTTTTTTTTTTTTTTTTTTTTTTTTTTTTTTTTTTTTTTTTTTTTTTTTTTTTTTTTTTTTTTTTTTTTTTTTTTTTTTTTTTTTTTTTTTTTTTTTTTTTTTTTTTTTTTTTTTTTTTTTTTTTTTTTTTTTTTTTTTTTTTTTTTTTTTTTTTTTTTTTTTTTTTTTTTTTTTTTTTTTTTTTTTTTTTTTTTTTTTTTTTTTTTTTTTTTTTTTTTTTTTTTTTTTTTTTTTTTTTTTTTTTTTTTTTTTTTTTTTTTTTTTTTTTTTTTTTTTTTTTTTTTTTTTTTTTTTTTTTTTTATTTTTTTTTTTTTTTTTTTTTTTTTTTTTTTTTTTTTTTTTTTTTTTTTTTTTTTTTTTTTTTTTTTTTTTTTTTTTTTTTTTTTTTTTTTTTTTTTTTTTTTTTTTTTTTTTTTTTTATTTTTTTTTTTTTTTTTTTTTTTTTTTTTTTTTTTTTTTTTTTTTTTTTTTTTTTTTTTTTTTTTTTTTTTTTTTTTTTTTTTTTTTTTTTTTTTTTTTTTTTTTTTTTTTTTTTTTTTTTTTTTTTTTTTTTTTTTTTTTTTTTTTTTTTTTTTTTTTTTTTTTTTTTTTTTTTTTTTTTTTTTTTTTTTTTTTTTTTTTTTTTTTTTTTTTTTTTTTTTTTTTTTTTTTTTTTTTTTTTTTTTTTTTTTTTTTTTTTTTTTTTTTTTTTTTTTTTTTTTTTTTTTTTTTTTTTTTTTTTTTTTTTTTTTTTTTTTTTTTTTTTTTTTTTTTTTTTTTTTTTTTTTTTTTTTTTTTTTTTTTTTTTTTTTTTTTTTTTTTTTTTTTTTTTTTTTTTTTTTTTTTTTATTTTTTTTTTTTTTTTTTTTTTTTTTTTTTTTTTTTTTTTTTTTTTTTTTTTTTTTTTTTTTTTTTTTTTTTTTTTTTTTTTTTTTTTTTTTTTTTTTTTTTTTTTTTTTTTTTTTTTTTTTTTTTTTTTTTTTTTTTTTTTTTTTTTTTTTTTTTTTTTTTTTTTTTTTTTTTTTTTTTTTTTTTTTTTTTTTTTTTTTTTTTTTTTTTTTTTTTTTTTTTTTTTTTTTTTTTTTTTTTTTTTTTTTTTTTTTTTTTTTTTTTTTTTTTTTTTTTTTTTTTTTTTTTTTTTTTTTTTTTTTTTTTTTTTTTTTTTTTTTTTTTTTTTTTTTTTTTTTTTTTTTTTTTTTTTTTTTTTTTTTTTTTTTTTATTTTTTTTTTTTTTTTTTTTTTTTTTTTTTTTTTTTTTTTTTTTTTTTTTTTTTTTTTTTTTTTTTTTTTTTTTTTTTTTTTTTTTTTTTTTTTTTTTTTTTTTTTTTTTTTTTTTTGTTTTTTTTTTTTTTTTTTTTTTTTTTTTTTTTTTTTTTTTTTTTTTTTTTTTTTTTTTTTTTTTTTTTTTTTTTTTTTTTTTTTTTTTTTTTTTTTTTTTTTTTTTTTTTTTTATTTTTTTTTTTTTTTTTTTTTTTTTTTTTTTTTTTTTTTTTTTTTTTTTTTTTTTTTTTTTTTTTTTTTTTTTTTTTTTTTTTTTTTTTTTTTTTTTTTTTTTTTTTTTTTTTTTTTTTTTTTTTTTTTTTTTTTTTTTTTTTTTTTTTTTTTTTTTTTTTTTTTTTTTTTTTTTTTTTTTTTTTTTTTTTTTTTTTTTTTTTTTTTTTTTTTTTTTTTTTTTTTTTTTTTTTTTTTTTTTTTTTTTTTTTTTTTTTTTTTTTTTTTTTTTTTTTTTTTTTTTTTTTTTTTTTTTTTTTTTTTTTTTTTTTTTTTTTTTTTTTTTTTTTTTTTTTTTTTTTTTTTTTTTTTTTTTTTTTTTTTTTTTTTTTTTTTTTTTTTTTTTTTTTTTTTTTTTTTTTTTTTTTTTTTTTTTTTTTTTTTTTTTTTTTTTTTTTTTTTTTTTTTTTTTTTTTTTTTTTTTTTTTTTTTTTTTTTTTTTTTTTTTTTTTTTTTTTTTTTTTTTTTTTGTTTTTTTTTTTTTTTTTTTTTTTTTTTTTTTTTTTTTTTTTTTTTTTTTTTTTTTTTTTTTTTTTTTTTTTTTTTTTTTTTTTTTTTTTTTTTTTTTTTTTTTTTTTTTTTTTTTTTTTTTTTTTTTTTTTTTTTTTTTTTTTTTTTTTTTTTTTTTTTTTGTTTTTTTTTTTTTTTTTTTTTTTTTTTTTTTTTTTTTTTTTTTTTTTTTGTTTTTTTTTTTTTTTTTTTTTTTTTTTTTTTTTTTTTTTTTTTTTTTTTTTTTTTTTTTTTTTTTTTTTTTTTTTTTTTTTTTTTTTTTTTTTTTTTTTTTTTTTTTTTTTTTTTTTTTTTTTTTTTTTTTTTTTTTTTTTTTTTTTTTTTTTTTTTTTTTTTTTTTTATTTTTTTTTTTTTTTTTTTTTTTTTTTTTTTTTTTTTTTTTTTTTTTTTTTTTTTTTTTTTTTTTTTTTTTTTTTTTTTTTTTTTTTTTTTTTTTTTTTTTTTTTTTTTTTTTTTTTTTTTTTTTTTTTTTTTTTTTTTTTTTTTTTTTTTTTTTTTTTTTTTTTTTTTTTTTTTTTTTTTTTTTTTTTTTTTTTTTTTTTTTTTTTTTTTTTTTTTTTTTTTTTTTTTTTTTTTTTTTTTTTTTTTTTTTTTTTTTTTTTTTTTTTTTTTTTTTTTTTTTTTTTTTTTTTTTTTTTTTTTTTTTTTTTTTTTTTTTTTTTTTTTTTTTTTTTTTTTTTTTTTTTTTTTTTTTTTTTTTTTTTTTTTTTTTTTTTTTTTTTTTTTTTTTTTTTTTTTTTTTTTTTTTTTTTTTTTTTTTTTTTTTTTTTTTTTTTTTTTTTTTTTTTTTTTTTTTTTTTTTTTTTTTTTTTTTTTTTTTTTTTTTTTTTTTTTTTTTTTTTTTTTTTTTTTTTATTTTTTTTTTTTTTTTTTTTTTTTTTTTTTTTTTTTTTTTTTTTTTTTTTTTTTTTTTTTTTTTTTTTTTTTTTTTTTTTTTTTTTTTTTTTTTTTTTTTTTTTTTTTTTTTTTTTTTTTTTTTTTTTTTTTTTTTTTTTTTTTTTTTTTTTTTTTTTTTTTTTTTTTTTTTTTTTTTTTTTTTTTTTTTTTTTTTTTTTTTTTTTTTTTTTTTTTTTTTTTTTTTTTTTTTTTTTTTTTTTTTTTTTTTTTTTTTTTTTTTTTTTTTTTTTTTTTTTTTTTTTTTTTTTTTTTTTTTTTTTTTTTTTTTTTTTTTTTTTTTTTTTTTTTTTTTTTTTTTTTTTTTTTTTTTTTTTTTTTTTTTTTTTTTTTTTTTTTTTTTTTTTTTTTTTTTTTTTTTTTTTTTTTTTTTTTTTTTTTTTTTTTTTTTTTTTTTTTTTTTTTTTTTTTTTTTTTTTTTTTTTTTTTTTTTTTTTTTTTTTTTTTTTTTTTTTTTTTTTTTTTTTTTTTTTTTTTTTTTTTTTTTTTTTTTTTTTTTTTTTTTTTTTTTTTTTTTTTTTTTTTTTTTTTTTTTTTTTTTTTTTTTTTTTTTTTTTTTTTTTTTTTTTTTTTTTTTTTTTTTTTTTTTTTTTTTTTTTTTTTTTTTTTTTTTTTTTTTTTTTTTTTTTTTTTTTTTTTTTTTTTTTTTTTTTTTTTTTTTTTTTTTTTTTTTTTTTTTTTTTTTTTTTTTTTTTTTTTTTTTTTTTTTTTTTTTTTTTTTTTTTTTTTTTTTTTTTTTTTTTTTTTTTTTTTTTTTTTTTTTTATTTTTTTTTTTTTTTTTTTTTTTTTTTTTTTTTTTTTTTTTTTTTTTTTTTTTTTTTTTTTTTTTTTTTTTTTTTTTTTTTTTTTTTTTTTTTTTTTTTTTTTTTTTTTTTTTTTTTTTTTTTTTTTTTTTTTTTTTTTTTTTTTTTTTTTTTTTTTTTTTTTTTTTTTTTTTTTTTTTTTTTTTTTTTTTTTTTTTTTTTTTTTTTTTTTTTTTTTTTTTTTTTTTTTTTTTTTTTTTTTTTTTTTTTTTTTTTTTTTTTTTTTTTTTTTTTTTTTTTTTTTTTTTTTTTTTTTTTTTTTTTTTTTTTTTTTTTTTTTTTTTTTTTTTTTTTTTTTTTTTTTTTTTTTTTTTTTTTTTTTTTTTTTTTTTTTTTTTTTTTTTTTTTTTTTTTTTTTTTTTTTTTTTTTTTTTTTTTTTTTTTTTTTTTTTTTTTTTTTTTTTTTTTTTTTTTTTTTTTTTTTTTTTTTTTTTTTTTTTTTTTTTTTTTTTTTTTTTTTTTTTTTTTTTTTTTTTTTTTTTTTTTTTTTTTTTTTTTTTTTTTTTTTTTTTTTTTTTTTTTTTTTTTTTTTTTTTTTTTATTTTTTTTTTTTTTTTTTTTTTTTTTTTTTTTTTTTTTTTTTTTTTTTTTTTTTTTTTTTTTTTTTTTTTTTTTTTTTTTTTTTTTTTTTTTTTTTTTTTTTTTTTTTTTTTTTTTTTTTTTTTTTTTTTTTTTTTTTTTTTTTTTTTTTTTTTTTTTTTTTTTTTTTTTTTTTTTTTTTTTTTTTTTTTTTTTTTTTTTTTTTTTTTTTTTTTTTTTTTTTTTTTTTTTTTTTTTTTTTTTTTTTTTTTTTTTTTTTTTTTTTTTTTTTTTTTTTTTTTTTTTTTTTTTTTTTTTTTTTTTTTTTTTTTTTTTTTTTTTTTTTTTTTTTTTTTTTTTTTTTTTTTTTTTTTTTTTTTTTTTTTTTTTTTTTTTTTTTTTTTTTTTTTTTTTTTTTTTTTTTTTTTTTTTTTTTTTTTTTTTTTTTTTTTTTTTTTTTTTTTTTTTTTTTTTTTTTTTTTTTTTTTTTTTTTTTTTTTTTTTTTTTTTTTTTTTTTTTTTTTTTTTTTTTTTTTTTTTTTTTTTTTTTTTTTTTTTTTTTTTTTTTTTTTTTTTTTTTTTTTTTTTTTTTTTTTTTTTTTTTTTTTTTTTTTTTTTTTTTTTTTTTTTTTTTTTTTTTTTTTTTTTTTTTTTTTTTTTTTTTTTTTTTTTTTTTTTTTTTTTTTTTTTTTTTTTTTTTTTTTTTTTTTTTTTTTTTTTTTTTTTTTTTTTTTTTTTTTTTTTTTTTTTTTTTTTTTTTTTTTTTTTTTTTTTTTTTTTTTTTTTTTTTTTTTTTTTTTTTTTTTTTTTTTTTTTTTTTTTTTTTTTTTTTTTTTTTTTTTTTTTTTTTTTTTTTTTTTTTTTTTTTTTTTTTTTTTTTTTTTTTTTTTTTTTTTTTTTTTTTTTTTTTTTTTTTTTTTTTTTTTTTTTTTTTTTTTTTTTTTTTTTTTTTTTTTTTTTTTTTTTTTTTTTTTTTTTTTTTTTTTTTTTTTTTTTTTTTTTTTTTTTTTTTTTTTTTTTTTTTTTTTTTTTTTTTTTTTTTTTTTTTTTTTTTTTTTTTTTTTTTTTTTTTTTTTTTTTTTTTTTTTTTTTTTTTTTTTTTTTTTTTTTTTTTTTTTTTTTTTTTTTTTTTTTTTTTTTTTTTTTTTTTTTTTTTTTTTTTTTTTTTTTTTTTTTTTTTTTTTTTTTTTTTTTTTTTTTTTTTTTTTTTTTTTTTTTTTTTTTTTTTTTTTTTTTTTTTTTTTTTTTTTTTTTTTTTTTTTTTTTTTTTTTTTTTTTTTTTTTTTTTTTTTTTTTTTTTTTTTTTTTTTTTTTTTTTTTTTTTTTTTTTTTTTTTTTTTTTTTTTTTTTTTTTTTTTTTTTTTTTTTTTTTTTTTTTTTTTTTTTTTTTTTTTTTTTTTTTTTTTTTTTTTTTTTTTTTTTTTTTTTTTTTTTTTTTTTTTTTTTTTTTTTTTTTTTTTTTTTTTTTTTTTTTTTTTTTTTTTTTTTTTTTTTTTTTTTTTTTTTTTTTTTTTTTTTTTTTTTTTTTTTTTTTTTTTTTTTTTTTTTTTTTTTTTTTTTTTTTTTTTTTTTTTTTTTTTTTTTTTTTTTTTTTTTTTTTTTTTTTTTTTTTTTTTTTTTTTTTTTTTTTTTTTTTTTTTTTTTTTTTTTTTTTTTTTTTTTTTTTTTTTTTTTTTTTTTTTTTTTTTTTTTTTTTTTTTTTTTTTTTTTTTTTTTTTTTTTTTTTTTTTTTTTTTTTTTTTTTTTTTTTTTTTTTTTTTTTTTTTTTTTTTTTTTTTTTTTTTTTTTTTTTTTTTTTTTTTTTTTTTTTTTTTTTTTTTTTTTTTTTTTTTTTTTTTTTTTTTTTTTTTTTTTTTTTTTTTTTTTTTTTTTTTTTTTTTTTTTTTTTTTTTTTTTTTTTTTTTTTTTTTTTTTTTTTTTTTTTTTTTTTTTTTTTTTTTTTTTTTTTTTTTTTTTTTTTTTTTTTTTTTTTTTTTTTTTTTTTTTTTTTTTTTTTTTTTTTTTTTTTTTTTTTTTTTTTTTTTTTTTTTTTTTTTTTTTTTTTTTTTTTTTTTTTTTTTTTTTTTTTTTTTTTTTTTTTTTTTTTTTTTTTTTTTTTTTTTTTTTTTTTTTTTTTTTTTTTTTTTTTTTTTTTTTTTTTTTTTTTTTTTTTTTTTTTTTTTTTTTTTTTTTTTTTTTTTTTTTTTTTTTTTTTTTTTTTTTTTTTTTTTTTTTTTTTTTTTTTTTTTTTTTTTTTTTTTTTTTTTTTTTTTTTTTTTTTTTTTTTTTTTTTTTTTTTTTTTTTTTTTTTTTTTTTTTTTTTTTTTTTTTTTTTTTTTTTTTTTTTTTTTTTTTTTTTTTTTTTTTTTTTTTTTTTTTTTTTTTATTTTTTTTTTTTTTTTTTTTTTTTTTTTTTTTTTTTTTTTTTTTTTTTTTTTTTTTTTTTTTTTTTTTTTTTTTTTTTTTTTTTTTTTTTTTTTTTTTTTTTTTTTTTTTTTTTTTTTTTTTTTTTTTTTTTTTTTTTTTTTTTTTTTTTTTTTTTTTTTTTTTTTTTTTTTTTTTTTTTTTTTTTTTTTTTTTTTTTTTTTTTTTTTTTTTTTTTTTTTTTTTTTTTTTTTTTTTTTTTTTTTTTTTTTTTTTTTTTTTTTTTTTTTTTTTTTTTTTTTTTTTTTTTTTTTTTTTTTTTTTTTTTTTTATTTTTTTTTTTTTTTTTTTTTTTTTTTTTTTTTTTTTTTTTTTTTTTTTTTTTTTTTTTTTTTTTTTTTTTTTTTTTTTTTTTTTTTTTTTTTTTTTTTTTTTTTTTATTTTTTTTTTTTTTTTTTTTTTTTTTTTTTTTTTTTTTTTTTTTTTTTTTTTTTTTTTTTTTTTTTTTTTTTTTTTTTTTTTTTTTTTTTTTTTTTTTTTTTTTTTTTTTTTTTTTTTTTTTTTTTTTTTTTTTTTTTTTTTTTTTTTTTTTTTTTTTTTTTTTTTTTTTTTTTTTTTTTTTTTTTTTTTTTTTTTTTTTTTTTTTTTTTTTTTTTTTTTTTTTTTTTTTTTTTTTTTTTTTTTTTTTTTTTTTTTTTTTTTTTTTTTTTTTTTTTTTTTTTTTTTTTTTTTTTTTTTTTTTTTTTTTTTTTTTTTTTTTTTTTTTTTTTTTTTTTTTTTTTTTTTTTTTTTTTTTTTTTTTTTTTTTTTTTTTTTTTTTTTTTTTTTTTTTTTTTTTTTTTTTTTTTTTTTTTTTTTTTTTTTTTTTTTTTTTTTTTTTTTTTTTTTTTTTTTTTTTTTTTTTTTTTTTTTTTTTTTTTTTTTTTTTTTTTTTTTTTTTTTTTTTTTTTTTTTTTTTTTTTTTTTTTTTTTTTTTTTTTTTTTTTTTTTTTTTTTTTTTTTTTTTTTTTTTTTTTTTTTTTTTTTTTTTTTTTTTTTTTTTTTTTTTTTTTTTTTATTTTTTTTTTTTTCTTTTTTATTTTTTTTTTTTTTTTTTTTTTTTTTTTTTTTTTTTTTTTTTTTTTTTTTTTTTTTTTTTTTTTTTTTTTTTTTTTTTTTTTTTTTTTTTTTTTTTTTTTTTTTTTTTTTTTTTTTTTTTTTTTTTTTTTTTTTTTTTTTTTTTTTTTTTTTTTTTTTTTTTTTTTTTTTTTTTTTTTTTTTTTTTTTTTTTTTTTTTTTTTTTTTTTTTTTTTTTTTTTTTTTTTTTTTTTTTTTTTTTTTTTTTTTTTTTTTTTTTTTTTTTTTTTTTTTTTTTTTTTTTTTTTTTTTTTTTTTTTTTTTTTTTTTTTTTTTTTTTTTTTTTTTTTTTTTTTTTTTTTTTTTTTTTTTTTTTTTTTTTTTTTTTTTTTTTTTTTTTTTTTTTTTTTTTTTTTTTTTTTTTTTTTTTTTTTTTTTTTTTTTTTTTTTTTTTTTTTTTTTTTTTTTTTTTTTTTTTTTTTTTTTTTTTTTTTTTTTTTTTTTTTTTTTTTTTTTTTTTTTTTTTTTTTTTTTTTTTTTTTTTTTTTTTTTTTTTTTTTTTTTTTTTTTTTTTTTTTTTTTTTTTTTTTTTTTATTTTTTTTTTTTTTTTTTTTTTTTTTTTTTTTTTTTTTTTTTTTTTTTTTTTTTTTTTTTTTTTTTTTTTTTTTTTTTTTTTTTTTTTTTTTTTTTTTTTTTTTTTTTTTTTTTTTTTTTTTTTTTTTTTTTTTTTTTTTTTTTTTTTTTTTTTTTTTTTTTTATTTTTTTTTTTTTTTTTTTTTTTTTTTTTTTTTTTTTTTTTTTTTTTTTTTTTTTTTTTTTTTTTTTTTTTTTTTTTTTTTTTTTTTTTTTTTTTTTTTTTTTTTTTTTTTTTTTTTTTTTTTTTTTTTTTTTTTTTTTTTTTTTTTTTTTTTTTTTTTTTTTTTTTTTTTTTTTTTTTTTTTTTTTTTTTTTTTTTTTTTTTTTTTTTTTTTTTTTTTTTTTTTTTTTTTTTTTTGTTTTTTTTTTTTTTTTTTTTTTTTTTTTTTTTTTTTTTTTTTTTTTTTTTTTTTTTTTTTTTTTTTTTTTTTTTTTTTTTTTTTTTTTTTTTTTTTTTTTTTTTTTTTTTTTTTTTTTTTTTTTTTTTTTTTTTTTTTTTTTTTTTTTTTTTTTTTTTTTTTTTTTTTTTTTTTTTTTTTTTTTTTTTTTTTTTTTTTTTTTTTTTTTTTATTTTTTTTTTTTTTTTTTTTTTTTTTTTTTTTTTTTTTTTTTTTTTTTTTTTTTTTTTTTTTTTTTTTTTTTTTTTTTTTTTTTTTTTTTTTTTTTTTTTTTTTTTTTTTTTTTTTTTTTTTTTTTTTTTTTTTTTTTTTTTTTTTTTTTTTTTTTTTTTTTTTTTTTTTTTTTTTTTTTTTTTTTTTTTTTTTTTTTTTTTTTTTTTTTTTTTTTTTTTTTTTTTTTTTTTTTTTTTTTTTTTTTTTTTTTTTTTTTTTTTTTTTTTTTTTTTTTTTTTTTTTTTTTTTTTTTTTTTTTTTTTTTTTTTTTTTTTTTTTTTTTTTTTTTTTTTTTTTTTTTTTTTTTTTTTTTTTTTTTTTTTTTTTTTTTTTTTTTTTTTTTTTTTTTTTTTTTTTTTTTTTTTTTTTTTTTTTTTTTTTTTTTTTTTTTTTTTTTTTTTTTTTTTTTTTTTTTTTTTTTTTTTTTTTTTTTTTTTTTTTTTTTTTTTTTTTTTTTTTTTTTTTTTTTTTTTTTTTTTTTTTTTTTTTTTTTTTTTTTTTTTTTTTTTTTTTTTTTTTTTTTTTTTTTTTTTTTTTTTTTTTTTTTTTTTTTTTTTTTTTTTTTTTTTTTTTTTTTTTTTTTTTTTTTTTTTTTTTTTTTTTTTTTTTTTTTTTTTTTTTTTTTTTTTTTTTTTTTTTTTTTTTTTTTTTTTTTTTTTTTTTTTTTTTTTTTTTTTTTTTTTTTTTTTTTTTTTTTTTTTTTTTTTTTTTTTTTTTTTTTTTTTTTTTTTTTTTTTTTTTTTTTTTTTTTTTTTTTTTTTTTTTTTTTTTTTTTTTTTTTTTTTTTTTTTTTTTTTTTTTTTTTTTTTTTTTTTTTTTTTTTTTTTTTTTTTTTTTTTTTTTTTTTTTTTTTTTTTTTTTTTTTTTTTTTTTTTTTTTTTTTTTTTTTATTTTTTTTTTTTTTTTTTTTTTTTTTTTTTTTTTTTTTTTTTTTTTTTTTTTTTTTTTTTTTTTTTTTTTTTTTTTTTTTTTTTTTTTTTTTTTTTTTTTTTTTTTTTTTTTTTTTTTTTTTTTTTTTTTTTTTTTTTTTTTTTTTTTTTTTTTTTTTTTTTTTTTTTTTTTTTTTTTTTTTTTTTTTTTTTTTTTTTTTTTTTTTTTTTTTTTTTTTTTTTTTTTTTTTTTTTTTTTTTTTTTTTTTTTTTTTTTTTTTTTTTTTTTTTTTTTTTTTTTTTTTTTTTTTTTTTTTTTTTTTTTTTTTTTTTTTTTTTTTTTTTTTTTTTTTTTTTTTTTTTTTTTTTTTTTTTTTTTTTTTTTTTTTTTTTTTTTTTTTTTTTTTTTTTTTTTTTTTTTTTTTTTTTTTTTTTTTTTTTTTTTTTTTTTTTTTTTTTTTTTTTTTTTTTTTTTATTTTTTTTTTTTTTTTTTTTTTTTTTTTTTTTTTTTTTTTTTTTTTTTTTTTTTTTTTTTTTTTTTTTTTTTTTTTTTTTTTTTTTTTTTTTTTTTTTTTTTTTTTTTTTTTTTTTTTTTTTTTTTTTTTTTTTTTTTTTTTTTTTTTTTTTTTTTTTTTTTTTTTTTTTTTTTTTTTTTTTTTTTTTTTTTTTTTTTTTTTTTTTTTTTTTTTTTTTTTTTTTTTTTTTTTTTTTTTTTTTTTTTTTTTTTTTTTTTTTTTTTTTTTTTTTTTTTTTTTTTTTTTTTTTTTTTTTTTTTTTTTTTTTTTTTTTTTTTTTTTTATTTTTTTTTTTTTTTTTTTTTTTTTTTTTTTTTTTTTTTTTTTTTTTTTTTTTTTTTTTTTTTTTTTTTTTTTTTTTTTTTTTTTTTTTTTTTTTTTTTTTTTTTTTTTTTTTTTTTTTTTTTTTTTTTTTATTTTTTTTTTTTTTTTTTTTTTTTTTTTTTTTTTTTTTTTTTTTTTTTTTTTTTTTTTTTTTTTTTTTTTTTTTTTTTTTTTTTTTTTTTTTTTTTTTTTTTTTTTTTTTTTTTTTTTTTTTTTTTTTTTTTTTTTTTTTTTTTTTTTTTTTTTTTTTTTTTTTTTTTTTTTTTTTTTTTTTTTTTATTTTTTTTTTTTTTTTTTTTTTTTTTTTTTTTTTTTTTTTTTTTTTTTTTTTTTTTTTTTTTTTTTTTTTTTTTTTTTTTTTTTTTTTTTTTTTTTTTTTTTTTTTTTTTTTTTTTTTTTTTTTTTTTTTTTTTTTTTTTTTTTTTTTTTTTTTTTTTTTTTTTTTTTTTTTTTTTTTTTTTTTTTTTTTTTTTTTTTTTTTTTTTTTTTTTTTTTTTTTTTTTTTTTTTTTTTTTTTTTTTTTTTTTTTTTTTTTTTTTTTTTTTTTTTTTTTTTTTTTTTTTTTTTTTTTTTTTTTTTTTTTTTTTTTTTTTTTTTTTTTTTTTTTTTTTTTTTTTTTTTTTTTTTTTTTTTTTTTTTTTTTTTTTTTTTTTTTTTTTTTTTTTTTTTTTTTTTTTTTTTTTTTTTTTTTTTTTTTTTTTTTTTTTTTTTTTTTTTTTTTTTTATTTTTTTTTTTTTTTTTTTTTTTTTTTTTTTGTTTTTTTTTTTTTTTTTTTTTTTTTTTTTTTTTTTTTTTTTTTTTTTTTTTTTTTTTTTTTTTTTTTTTTTTTTTTTTTTTTTATTTTTTTTTTTTTTTTTTTTTTTTTTTTTTTTTTTTTTTTTTTTTTTTTTTTTTTTTTTTTTTTTTTTTTTTTTTTTTTTTTTTTTTTTTTTATTTTTTTTTTTTTTTTTTTTTTTTTTTTTTTTTTTTTTTTTTTTTTTTTTTTTTTTTTTTTTTTTTTTTTTTTTTTTTTTTTTTTTTTTTTTTTTTTTTTTTTTTTTTTTTTTTTTTTTTTTTTTTTTTTTTTTTTTTTTTTTTTTTTTTTTTTTTTTTTTTTTTTTTTTTTTTTTTTTTTTTTTTTTTTTTTTTTTTTTTTTTTTTTTTTTTTTTTTTATTTTTTTTTTTTTTTTTTTTTTTTTTTTTTTTTTTTTTTTTTTTTTTTTTTTTTTTTTTTTTTTTTTTTTTTTTTTTTTTTTTTTTTTTTTTTTTTTTTTTTTTTTTTTTTTTTTT
>JAQZCD010000198.1:85000-105000 GCA_030864225.1 Capsicum baccatum var. pendulum | reverse complement strand
TTTTTTTTTTTTTTTTTTTTTTTTTTTGTTTTTTTTTTTTTTTTTTTTTTTTTTTTTTTTTTTTTTTTTTTTTTTTTTTTTTTTTTTTTTTTTTTTTTTTTTTTTTTTTTTTTTTTTTTTTTTTTTTTTTTTTTTTTTTTTTTTTTTTTTTTTTTTTTTTTTTTTTTTTTTTTTTTTTTTTTTTTTTTTTTTTTTTTTTTTTTTTTTTTTTTTTTTTTTTTTTTTTTTTTTTTTTTTTTTTTTTTTTTTTTTTTTTTTTTTTTTTTTTTTTTTTTTTTTTTTTTTTTTTTTTTTTTTTTTTTTTTTTTTTTTTTTTTTTTTTTTTTTTTTTTTTTTTTTTTTTTTTTTTTTTTTTTTTTTTTTTTTTTTTTTTTTTTTTTTTTTTTTGTTTTTTTTTTTTTTTTTTTTTTTTTTTTTTTTTTTTTTTTTTTTTTTTTTTTTTTTTTTTTTTTTTTTTTTTTTTTTATTTTTTTTTTTTTTTTTTTTTTTTTTTTTTTTTTTTTTTTTTTTTTTTTTTTTTTTTTTTTTTTTTTTTTTTTTTTTTTTTTTTTTTTTTTTTTTTTATTTTTTTTTTTTTTTTTTTTTTTTTTTTTTTTTTTTTTTTTTTTTTTTTTTTTTTTTTTTTTTTTTTTTTTTTTTTTTTTTTTTTTTTTTTTTTTTTTTTTTTTTTTTTTTTTTTTTTTTTTTTTTTTTTTTTTTTTTTTTTTTTTTTTTTTTTTTTTTTTTTTTTTTTTTTTTTTTTTTTTTTTTTTTTTTTTTTTTTTTTTTTTTTTTTTTTTTTTTTTTTTTTTTTTTTTTTTTTTTTTTTTTTTTTTTTTTTTTTTTTTTTTTTTTTTTTTTTTTTTTTTTTTTTTTTTTTTTTTTTTTTTTTTTTTTTTTTTTTTTTTTTTTTTTTTTTTTTTTTTTTTTTTTTTTTTTTTTTTTTTTTTTTTTTTTTTTTTTTTTTTTTTTTTTTTTTTTTTTTTTTTTTTTTTTTTTTTTTTTTTTTTTTTTTTTTTTTTTTTTTTTTTTTTTTTTTTTTTTTTTTTTTTTTTTTTTTTTTTTTTTTTTGTTTTTTTTTTTTTTTTTTTTTTTTTTTTTTTTTTTTTTTTTTTTTTTTTTTTTTTTTTTTTTTTTTTTTTTTTTTTTTTTTTTTTTTTTTTTTTTTTTTTTTTTTTTTTTTTTTTTTTTTTTTTTTTTTTTTTTTTTTTTTTTTTTTTTTTTTTTTTTTTTTTTTTTTTTTTTTTTTTTTTTTTTTTTTTTTTTTTTTTTTTTTTTTTTTTTTTTTTTTTTTTTTTTTTTTTTTTTTTTTTTTTTTTTTTTTTTTTTTTTTTTTTTTTTTTTTTTTTTTTTTTTTTTTTTTTGTTTTTTTTTTTTTTTTTTTTTTTTTTTTTTTTTTTTTTTTTTTTTTTTTTTTTTTTTTTTTTTTTTTTTTTTTTTTTTTTTTTTTTTTTTTTGTTTTTTTTTTTTTTTTTTTTTTTTTTTTTTTTTTTTTTTTTTTTTTTTTTTTTTTTTTTTTTTTTTTTTTTTTTTTTTTTTTTTTTTTTTGTTTTTTTTTTTTTTTTTTTTTTTTTTTTTTTTTTTTTTTTTTTTTTTTTTTTTTTTTTTTTTTTTTTTTTTTTTTTTTTTTTTTTTTTTTTTTTTTTTTTTTTTTTTTTTTTTTTTTTTTTTTTTTTTTTTTTTTTTTTTTTTTTTTTTTTTTTTTTTTTTTTTTTTTTTTTTTTTTTTTTTTTTTTTTTTTTTTTTTTTTTTTTTTTTTTTTTTTTTTTTTTTTTTTTTTTTTTTTTTTTTTTTTTTTTTTTTTTTTTTTTTTTTTTTTTTTTTTTTTTTTTTTTTTTTTTTTTTTTTTTTTTTTTTTTTTTTTTTTTTTTTTTTTTTTTTTTTTTTTTTTTTTTTTTTTTTTTTTTTTTTTTTTTTTTTTTTTTTTTTTTTTTTTTTTTTTTTTTTTTTTTTTTTTTTTTTTTTTTTTTTTTTTTTTTTTTTTTTTTTTTTTTTTTTTTTTTTTTTTTTTTTTTTTTTTTTTTTTTTTTTTTTTTTTTTTTTTTTTTTTTTTTTTTTTTTTTTTTTTTTTTTTTTTTTTTTTTTTTTTTTTTTTTTTTTTTTTTTTTTTTTTTTTATTTTTTTTTTTTTTTTTTTTTTTTTTTTTTTTTTTTTTTTTTTTTTTTTTTTTTTTTTTTTTTTTTTTTTTTTTTTTTTTTTTTTTTTTTTTTTTTTTTTTTTTTTTTTTTTTTTTTTTTTTTTTTTTTTTTTTTTTTTTTTTTTTTTTTTTTTTTTTTTTTTTTTTTTTTTTTTTTTTTTTTTTTTTTTTTTTTTTTTTTTTTTTTTTTTTTTTTTTTTTTTTTTTTTTTTTTTTTTTTTTTTTTTTTTTTTTTTTTTTTTTTTTTTTTTTTTTTTTTTTTTTTTTTTTTTTTTTTTTTTTTTTTTTTTTTTTTTTTTTTTTTTTTTTTTTTTTTTTTTTTTTTTTTTTTTTTTTTTTTTTTTTTTTTTTTTTTTTTTTTTTTTTTTTTTTTTTTTTTTTTTTTTTTTTTTTTTTTTTTTTTTTTTTTTTTTTTTTTTTTTTTTTTTTTTTTTTTTTTTTTTTTTTTTTTTTTTTTTTTTTTTTTTTTTTTTTTTTTTTTTTTTTTTTTTTTTTTTTTTTTTTTTTTTTTTTTTTTTTTTTTTTTTTTTTTTTTTTTTTTTTTTTTTTTTTTTTTTTTTTTTTTTTTTTTTTTTTTTTTTTTTTTTTTTTTTTTTTTTTTTTTTTTTTTTTTTTTTTTTTTTTTTTTTTTTTTTTTTTTTTTTTTTTTTTTTTTTTTTTTTTTTTTGTTTTTTTTTTTTTTTTTTTTTTTTTTTTTTTTTTTTTTTTTTTTTTTTTTTTTTTTTTTTTTTTTTTTTTTTTTTTTTTTTTTTTTTTTTTTTTTTTTTTTTTTTTTTTTTTTTTTTTTTTTTTTTTTTTTTTTTTTTTTTTTTTTTTTTTTTTTTTTTTTTTTTTTTTTTTTTTTTTTTTTTTTTTTTTTTTTTTTTTTTTTTTTTTTTTTTTTTTTTTTTTTTTTTTTTTTTTTTTTTTTTTTTTTTTTTTTTTTTTTTTTTTTTTTTTTTTTTTTTTTTTTTTTTTTTTTTTTTTTTTTTTTTTTTTTTTTTTTTTTTTTTTTTTTTTTTTTTTTTTTTTTTTTTTTTTTTTTTTTTTTTTTTTTTTTTTTTTTTTTTTTTTTTTTTTTTTTTTTTTTTTTTTTTTTTTTTTTTTTTTTTTTTTTTTTTTTTTTTTTTTTTTTTTTTTTTTTTTTTTTTTTTTTTTTTTTTTTTTTTTTTTTTTTTTTTTTTTTTTTTTTTTTTTTTTTTTTTTTTTTTTTTTTTTTTTTTTTTTTTTTTTTTTTTTTTTTTTTTTTTTTTTTTTTTTTTTTTTTTTTTTTTTTTTTTTTTTTTTTTTTTTTTTTTTTTTTTTTTTTTTTTTTTTTTTTTTTTTTTTTTTTTTTTTTTTTTTTTTTTTTTTTTTTTTTTTTTTTTTTTTTTTTTTTTTTTTTTTTTTTTTTTTTTTTTTTTTTTTTTTGTTTTTTTTTTTTTTTTTTTTTTTTTTTTTTTTTTTTTTTTTTTTTTTTTTTTTTTTTTTTTTTTTTTTTTTTTTTTTTTTTTTTTTTTTTTTTTTTTTTTTTTTTTTTTTTTTTTTTTTTTTTTTTTTTTTTTTTTTTTTTTTTTTTTTTTTTTTTTTTTTTTTTTTTTTTTTTTTTTTTTTTTTTTTTTTTTTTTTTTTTTTTTTTTTTTTTTTTTTTTTTTTTTTTTTTTTTTTTTTTTTTTTTTTTTTTTTTTTTTTTTTTTTTTTTTTTTTTTTTTTTTTTTTTTTTTTTTTTTTTTTTTTTTTTTTTTTTTTTTTTTTTTTTTTTTTTTTTTTTTTTTTTTTTTTTTTTTTTTTTTTTTTTTTTTTTTTTTTTTTTTTTTTTTTTTTTTTTTTTTTTTTTTTTTTTTTTTTTTTTTTTTTTTTTTTTTTTTTTTTTTTTTTTTTTTTTTTTTTTTTTTTTTTTTTTTTTTTTTTTTTTTTTTTTTTTTTTTTTTTTTTTTTTTTTTTTTTTTTTTTTTTTTTTTTTTTTTTTTTTTTTTTTTTTTTTTTTTTTTTTTTTTTTTTTTTTTTTTTTTTTTTTTTTTTTTTTTTTTTTTTTTTTTTTTTTTTTTTTTTTTTTTTTTTTTTTTTTTTTTTTTTTTTTTTTTTTTTTTTTTTTTTTGTTTTTTTTTTTTTTTTTTTTTTTTTTTTTTTTTTTTTTTTTTTTTTTTTTTTTTTTTTTTTTTTTTTTTTTTTTTTTTTTTTTTTTTTTTTTTTTTTTTTTTTTTTTTTTTTTTTTTTTTTTTTTTTTTTTTTTTTTTTTTTTTTTTTTTTTTTTTTTTTTTTTTTTTTTTTTTTTTTTTTTTTTTTTTTTTTTTTTTTTTTTTTTTTTTTTTTTTTTTTTTTTTTTTTTTTTTTTTTTTTTTTTTTTTTTTTTTTTTTTTTTTTTTTTTTTTTTTTTTTTTTTTTTTTTTTTTTTTTTTTTTTTTTTTTTTTTTTTTTTTTTTTTTTTTTTTTTTTTTTTTTTTTTTTTTTTTTTTTTTTTTTTTTTTTTTTTTTTTTTTTTTTTTTTTTTTTTTTTTTTTTTTTTTTTTTTTTTTTTTTTTTTTTTTTTTTTTTTTTTTTTTTTTTTTTTTTTTTTTTTTTTTTTTTTTTTTTTTTTTTTTTTTTTTTTTTTTTTTTTTTTTTTTTTTTTTTTTTTTTTTTTTTTTTTTTTTTTTTTTTTTTTTTTTTTTTTTTTTTTTTTTTTTTTTTTTTTTTTTTTTTTTTTTTTTTTTTTTTTTTTTTTTTTTTTTTTTTTTTTTTTTTTTTTTTTTTTTTTTTTTTTTTTTTTTTTTTTTTTTTTTTTTTTTTTTTTTTTTTTTTTTTTTTTTTTTTTTTTTTTTTTTTTTTTTTTTTTTTTTTTTTTTTTTTTTTTTTTTTTTTTTTTTTTTTTTTTTTTTTTTTTTTTTTTTTTTTTTTTTTTTTTTTTTTTTTTTTTTTTTTTTTTTTTTTTTTTTTTTTTTTTTTTTTTTTTTTTTTTTTTTTTTTTTTTTTTTTTTTTTTTTTTTTTTTTTTTTTTTTTTTTTTTTTTTTTTTTTTTTTTTTTTTTTTTTTTTTTTTTTTTTTTTTTTTTTTTTTTTTTTTTTTTTTTTTTTTTTTTTTTTTTTTTTTTTTTTTTTTTTTTTTTTTTTTTTTTTTTTTTTTTTTTTTTTTTTTTTTTTTTTTTTTTTTTTTTTTTTTTTTTTTTTTTTTATTTTTTTTTTTTTTTTTTTTTTTTTTTTTTTTTTTTTTTTTTTTTTTTTTTTTTTTTTTTTTTTTTTTTTTTTTTTTTTTTTTTTTTTTTTTTTTTTTTTTTTTTTTTTTTTTTTTTTTTTTTTTTTTTTTTTTTTTTTTTTTTTTTTTTTTTGTTTTTTTTTTTTTTTTTTTTTTTTTTTTTTTTTTTTTTTTTTTTTTTTTTTTTTTTTTTTTTTTTTTTTTTTTTTTTTTTTTTTTTTTTTTTTTTTTTTTTTTTTTTTTTTTTTTTTTTTTTTTTTTTTTTTTTTTTTTTTTTTTTTTTTTTTTTTTTTTTTTTTTTTTTTTTTTTTTTTTTTTTTTTTTTTTTTTTTTTTTTTTTTTTTTTTTTTTTTTTTTTTTTTTTTTTTTTTTTTTTTTTTTTTTTTTTTTTTTTTTTTTTTTTTTTTTTTTTTTTTTTTTTTTTTTTTTTTTTTTTTTTTTTTTTTTTTTTTTTTTTTTTTTTTTTTTTTTTTTTTTTTTTTTTTTTTTTTTTTTTTTTTTTTTTTTTTTTTTTTTTTTTTTTTTTTTTTTTTTTTTTTTTTTTTTTTTTTTTTTTTTTTTTTTTTTTTTTTTTTTTTTTTTTTTTTTTTTTTTTTTTTTTTTTTTTTTTTTTTTTTTTTTTTTTTTTTTTTTTTTTTTTTTTTTTTTTTTTTTTTTTTTTTTTTTTTTTTTTTTTTTTTTTTTTTTTTTTTTTTTTTTTTTTTTTTTTTTTTTTTTTTTTTTTTTTTTTTTTTTTTTTTTTTTTTTTTTTTTTTTTTTTTTTTTTTTTTTTTTTTTTTTTTTTTTTTTTTTTTTTTTTTTTTTTTTTTTTTTTTTTTTTTTTTTTTTTTTTTTTTTTTTTTTTTTTTTTTTTTTTTTTTTTTTTTTTTTTTTTTTTTTTTTTTTTTTTTTTTTTTTTTTTTTTTTTTTTTTTTTTTTTTTTTTTTTTTTTTTTTTTTTTTTTTTTTTTTTTTTTTTTTTTTTTTTTTTTTTTTTTTTTTTTTTTTTTTTTTTTTTTTTTTTTTTTTTTTTTTTTTTTTTTTTTTTTTTTTTTTTTTTTTTTTTTTTTTTTTTTTTTTTTTTTTTTTTTTTTTTTTTTTTTTTTTTTTTTTTTTTTTTTTTTTTTTTTTTTTTTTTTTTTTTTTTTTTTTTTTTTTTTTTTTTTTTTTTTTTTTTTTTTTTTTTTTTTTTTTTTTTTTTTTTTTTTTTTTTTTTTTTTTTTTTTTTTTTTTTTTTTTTTTTTTTTTTTTTTTTTTTTTTTTTTTTTTTTTTTTTTTTTTTTTTTTTTTTTTTTTTTTTTTTTTTTTTTTTTTTTTTTTTTTTTTTTTTTTTTTTTTTTTTTTTTTTTTTTTTTTTTTTTTTTTTTTTTTTTTTTTTTTTTTTTTTTTTTTTTTTTTTTTTTTTTTTTTTTTTTTTTTTTTTTTTTTTTTTTTTTTTTTTTTTTTTTTTTTTTTTTTTTTTTTTTTTTTTTTTTTTTTTTTTTTTTTTTTTTTTTTTTTTTTTTTTTTTTTTTTTTTTTATTTTTTTTTTTTTTTTTTTTTTTTTTTTTTTTTTTTTTTTTTTTTTTTTTTTTTTTTTTTTTTTTTTTTTTTTTTTTTTTTTTTTTTTTTTTTTTTTTTTTTTTTTTTTTTTTTTTTTTTTTTTTTTTTTTTTTTTTTTTTTTTTTTTTTTTTTTTTTTTTTTTTTTTTTTTTTTTTTTTTTTTTTTTTTTTTTTTTTTTTTTTTTTTTTTTTTTTTTTTTTTTTTTTTTTTTTTTTTTTTTTTTTTTTTTTTTTTTTTTTTTTTTTTTTTTTTTTTTTTTTTTTTTTTTTTTTTTTTTTTTTTTTTTTTTTTTTTTTTTTTTTTTTTTTTTTTTTTTTTTTTTTTTTTTTTTTTTTTTTTTTTTTTTTTTTTTTTTTTTTTTTTTTTTTTTTTTTTTTTTTTTTTTTTTTTTTTTTTTTTTTTTTTTTTTTTTTTTTTTTTTTTTTTTTTTTTTTTTTTTTTTTTTTTTTTTTTTTTTTTTTTTTTTTTTTTTTTTTTTTTTTTTTTTTTTTTTTTTTTTTTTTTTTTTTTTTTTTTTTTTTTTTTTTTTTTTTTTTTTTTTTTTTTTTTTTTTTTTTTTTTTTTTTTTTTTTTTTTTTTTTTTTTTTTTTTTTTTTTTTTTTTTTTTTTTTTTTTTTTTTTTTTTTTTTTTTTTTTTTTTTTTTTTTTTTTTTTTTTTTTTTTTGTTTTTTTTTTTTTTTTTTTTTTTTTTTTTTTTTTTTTTTTTTTTTTTTTTTTTTTTTTTTTTTTTTTTTTTTTTTTTTTTTTTTTTTTTTTTTTTTTTTTTTTTTTTTTTTTTTTTTTTTTTTTTTTTTTTTTTTTTTTTTTTTTTTTTTTTTTTTTTTTTTTTTTTTTTTTTTTTTTTTTTTTTTTTTTTTTTTTTTTTTTTTTTTTTTTTTTTTTTTTTTTTTTTTTTTTTTTTTTTTTTTTTTTTTTTTTTTTTTTTTTTTTTTTTTTTTTTTTTTTTTTTTTTTTTTTTTTTTTTTTTTTTTTTTTTTTTTTTTTTTTTTTTTTTTTTTTTTTTTTTTTTTTTTTTTTTTTTTTTTTTTTTTTTTTTTTTTTTTTTTTTTTTTTTTTTTTTTTTTTTTTTTTTTTTTTTTTTTTTTTTTTTTTTTTTTTTTTTTTTTTTTTTTTTTTTTTTTTTTTTTTTTTTTTTTTTTTTTTTTTTTTTTTTTTTTTTTTTTTTTTTTTTTTTTTTTTTTTTTTTTTTTTTTTTTTTTTTTTTTTTTTTTTTTTTTTTTTTTTTTTTTTTTTTTTTTTTTTTTTTTTTTTTTTTTTTTTTTTTTTTTTTTTTTTTTTTTTTTTTTTTTTTTTTTTTTTTTTTTTTTTTTTTTTTTTTTTTTTTTTTTTTTTTTTTTTTTTTTTTTTTTTTTTTTTTTTTTTTTTTTTTTTTTTTTTTTTTTTTTTTTTTTTTTTTTTTTTTTTTTTTTTTTTTTTTTTTTTTTTTTTTTTTTTTTTTTTTTTTTTTTTTTTTTTTTTTTTTTTTTTTTTTTTTTTTTTTTTTTTTTTTTTTTTTTTTTTTTTTTTTTTTTTTTTTTTTTTTTTTTTTTTTTTTTTTTTTTTTTTTTTTTTTTTTTTTTTTTTTTTTTTTTTTTTTTTTTTTTTTTTTTTTTTTTTTTTTTTTTTTTTTTTTTTTTATTTTTTTTTTTTTTTTTTTTTTTTTTTTTTTTTTTTTTTTTTTTTTTTTTTTTTTTTTTTTTTTTTTTTTTTTTTTTTTTTTTTTTTTTTTTTTTTTTTTTTTTTTTTTTTTTTTTTTTTTTTTTTTTTTTTTTTTTTTTTTTTTTTTTTTTTTTTTTTTTTTTTTTTTTTTTTTTTTTTTTTTTTTTTTTTTTTTTTTTTTTTTTTTTTTTTTTTTTTTTTTTTTTTTTTTTTTTTTTTTTTTTTTTTTTTTTTTTTTTTTTTTTTTTTTTTTTTTTTTTTTTTTTTTTTTTTTTTTTTTTTTTTTTTTTTTTTTTTTTTTTTTTTTTTTTTTTTTTTTTTTTTTTTTTTTTTTTTTTTTTTTTTTTTTTTTTTTTTTTTTTTTTTTTTTTTTTTTTTTTTTTTTTTTTTTTTTTTTTTTTTTTTTTTTTTTTTTTTTTTTTTTTTTTTTTTTTTTTTTTTTTTTTTTTTTTTTTTTTTTTTTTTTTTTTTTTTTTTTTTTTTTTTTTTTTTTTTTTTTTTTTTTTTTTTTTTTTTTTTTTTTTTTTTTTTTTTTTTTTTTTTTTTTTTTTTTTTTTTTTTTTTTTTTTTTTTTTTTTTTTTTTTTTTTTTTTTTTTTTTTTTTTTTTTTTTTTTTTTTTTTTTTTTTTTTTTTTTTTTTTTTTTTTTTTTTTTTTTTTTTTTTTTTTTTTTTTTTTTTTTTTTTTTTTTTTTTTTTTTTTTTTTTTTTTTTTTTTTTTTTTTTTTTTTTTTTTTTTTGTTTTTTTTTTTTTTTTTTTTTTTTTTTTTTTTTTTTTTTTTTTTTTTTTTTTTTTTTTTTTTTTTTTTTTTTTTTTTTTTTTTTTTTTTTTTTTTTTTTTTTTTTTTTTTTTTTTTTTTTTTTTTTTTTTTTTTTTTTTTTTTTTTTTTTTTTTTTTTTTTTTTTTTTTTTTTTTTTTTTTTTTTTTTTTTTTTTTTTTTTTTTTTTTTTTTTTTTTTTTTTTTTTTTTTTTTTTTTTTTTTTTTTTTTTTTTTTTTTTTTTTTTTTTTTTTTTTTTTTTTTTTTTTTTTTTTTTTTTTTTTTTTTTTTTTTTTTTTTTTTTTTTTTTTTTTTTTTTTTTTTTTTTTTTTTTTTTTTTTTTTTTTTTTTTTTTTTTTTTTTTTTTTTTTTTTTTTTTTTTTTTTTTTTTTTTTTTTTTTTTTTTTTTTTTTTTTTTTTTTTTTTTTTTTTTTTTTTTTTTTTTTTTTTTTTTTTTTTTTTTTTTTTTTTTTTTTTTTTTTTTTTTTTTTTTTTTTTTTTTTTTTTTTTTTTTTTTTTTTTTTTTTTTTTTTTTTTTTTTTTTTTTTTTTTTTTTTTTTTTTTTTTTTTTTTTTTTTTTTTTTTTTTTTTTTTTTTTTTTTTTTTTTTTTTTTTTTTTTTTTTTTTTTTTTTTTTTTTTTTTTTTTTTTTTTTTTTTTTTTTTTTTTTTTTTTTTTTTTTTTTTTTTTTTTGTTTTTTTTTTTTTTTTTTTTTTTTTTTTTTTTTTTTTTTTTTTTTTTTTTTTTTTTTTTTTTTTTTTTTTTTTTTTTTTTTTTTTTTTTTTTTTTTTTTTTTTTTTTTTTTTTTTTTTTTTTTTTTTTTTTTTTTTTTTTTTTTTTTTTTTTTTTTTTTTTTTTTTTTTTTTTTTTTTTTTTTTTTTTTTTTTTTTTTTTTTTTTTTTTTTTTTTTTTTTTTTTTTTTTTTTTTTTTTTTTTTTTTTTTTTTTTTTTTTTTTTTTTTTTTTTTTTTTTTTTTTTTTTTTTTTTTTTTTTTTTTTTTTTTTTTTTTTTTTTTTTTTTTTTTTTTTTTTTTTTTTTTTTTTTTTTTTTTTTTTTTTTTTTTTTTTTTTTTTTTTTTTTTTTTTTTTTTTTTTTTTTTTTTTTTTTTTTTTTTTTTTTTTTTTTTTTTTTTTTTTTTTTTTTTTTTTTTTTTTTTTTTTTTTTTTTTTTTTTTTTTTTTTTTTTTTTTTTTTTTTTTTTTTTTTTTTTTTTTTTTTTTTTTTTTTTTTTTTTTTTTTTTTTTTTTTTTTTTTTTTTTTTTTTTTTTTTTTTTTTTTTTTTTTTTTTTTTTTTTTTTTTTTTTTTTTTTTTTTTTTTTTTTTTTTTTTTTTTTTTTTTTTTTTTTTTTTTTTTTTTTTTTTTTTTTTTTTTTTTTTTTTTTTTTTTTTTTTTTTTTTTTTTTTTTTTTTTTTTTTTTTTTTTTTTTTTTTTTTTTTTTTTTTTTTTTTTTTTTTTTTTTTTTTTTTTTTTTTTTTTTTTTTTTTTTTTTTTTTTTTTTTTTTTTTTTTTTTTTTTTTTTTTTTTTTTTTTTTTTTTTTTTTTTTTTTTTTTTTTTTTTTTTTTTTTTTTTTTTTTTTTTTTTTTTTTTTTTTTTTTTTTTTTTTTTTTTTTTTTTTTTTTTTTTTTTTTTTTTTTTTTTTTTTTTTTTTTTTTTTTTTTTTTTTTTTTTTTTTTTTTTTTTTTTTTTTTTTTTTTTTTTTTTTTTTTTTTTTTTTTTTTTTTTTTTTTTTTTTTTTTTTTTTTTTTTTTTTTTTTTTTTTTTTTTTTTTTTTTTTTTTTTTTTTTTTTTTTTTTTTTTTTTTTTTTTTTTTTTTTTTTTTTTTTTTTTTTTTTTTTTTTTTTTTTTTTTTTTTTTTTTTTTTTTTTTTTTTTTTTTTTTTTTTTTTTTTTTTTTTTTTTTTTTTTTTTTTTTTTTTTTTTTTTTTTTTTTTTTTTTTTTTTTTTTTTTTTTTTTTTTTTTTTTTTTTTTTTTTTTTTTTTTTTTTTTTTTTTTTTTTTTTTTTTTTTTTTTTTTTTTTTTTTTTTTTTTTTTTTTTTTTTTTTTTTTTTTTTTTTTTTTTTTTTTTTTTTTTTTTTTTTTTTTTTTTTTTTTTTTTTTTTTTTTTTTTTTTTTTTTTTTTTTTTTTTTTTTTTTTTTTTTTTTTTTTTTTTTTTTTTTTTTTTTTTTTTTTTTTTTTTTTTTTTTTTTTTTTTTTTTTTTTTTTTTTTTTTTTTTTTTTTTTTTTTTTTTTTTTTTTTTTTTTTTTTTTTTTTTTTTTTTTTTTTTTTTTTTTTTTTTTTTTTTTTTTTTTTTTTTTTTTTTTTTTTTTTTTTTTTTTTTTTTTTTTTTTTTTTTTTTTTTTTTTTTTTTTTTTTTTTTTTTTTTTTTTTTTTTTTTTTTTTTTTTTTTTTTTTTTTTTTTTTTTTTTTTTTTTTTTTTTTTTTTTTTTTTTTTTTTTTTTTTTTTTTTTTTTTTTTTTTTTTTTTTTTTTTTTTTTTTTTTTTTTTTTTTTTTTTTTTTTTTTTTTTTTTTTTTTTTTTTTTTTTTTTTTTTTTTTTTTTTTTTTTTTTTTTTTTTTTTTTTTTTTTTTTTTTTTTTTTTTTTTTTTTTTTTTTTTTTTTTTTTTTTTTTTTTTTTTTTTTTTTTTTTTTTTTTTTTTTTTTTTTTTTTTTTTTTTATTTTTTTTTTTTTTTTTTTTTTTTTTTTTTTTTTTTTTTTTTTTTTTTTTTTTTTTTTTTTTTTTTTTTTTTTTTTTTTTTTTTTTTTTTTTTTTTTTTTTTTTTTTTTTTTTTTTTTTTTTTTTTTTTTTTTTTTTTTTTTTTTTTTTTTTTTTTTTTTTTTTTTTTTTTTTTTTTTTTTTTTTTTTTTTTTTTTTTTTTTTTTTTTTTTTTTTTTTTTTTTTTTTTTTTTTTTTTTTTTTTTTTTTTTTTTTTTTTTTTTTTTTTTTTTTTTTTTTTTTTTTTTTTTTTTTTTTTTTTTTTTTTTTTTTTTTTTTTTTTTTTTTTTTTTTTTTTTTTTTTTTTTTTTTTTTTTTTTTTTTTTTTTTTTTTTTTTTTTTTTTTTTTTTTTTTTTTTTTTTTTTTTTTTTTTTTTTTTTTTTTTTTTTTTTTTTTTTTTTTTTTTTTTTTTTTTTTTTTTTTTTTTTTTTTTTTTTTTTTTTTTTTTTTTTTTTTTTTTTTTTTTTTTTTTTTTTTTTTTTTTTTTTTTTTTTTTTTTTTTTTTTTTTTTTTTTTTTTTTTTTTTTTTTTTTTTTTTTTTTTTTTTTTTTTTTTTTTTTTTTTTTTTTTTTTTTTTTTTTTTTTTTTTTTTTTTTTTTTTTTTTTTTTTTTTTTTTTTTTTTTTTTTTTTTTTTTTTTTTTTTTTTTTTTTTTTTTTTTTTTTTTTTTTTTTTTTTTTTTTTTTTTTTTTTTTTTTTTTTTTTTTTTTTTTTTTTTTTTTTTTTTTTTTTTTTTTTTTTTTTTTTTTTTTTTTTTTTTTTTTTTTTTTTTTTTTTTTTTTTTTTTTTTTTTTTTTTTTTTTTTTTTTTTTTTTTTTTTTTTTTTTTTTTTTTTTTTTTTTTTTTTTTTTTTTTTTTTTTTTTTTTTTTTTTTTTTTTTTTTTTTTTTTTTTTTTTTTTTTTTTTTTTTTTTTTTTTTTTTTTTTTTTTTTTTTTTTTTTTTTTTTTTTTTTTTTTTTTTTTTTTTTTTTTTTTTTTTTTTTTTTTTTTTTTTTTTTTTTTTTTTTTTTTTTTTTTTTTTTTTTTTTTTTTTTTTTTTTTTTTTTTTTTTTTTTTTTTTTTTTTTTTTTTTTTTTTTTTTTTTTTTTTTTTTTTTTTTTTTTTTTTTTTTTTTTTTTTTTTTTTTTTTTTTTTTTTTTTTTTTTTTTTTTTTTTTTTTTTTTTTTTTTTTTTTTTTTTTTTTTTTTTTTTTTTTTTTTTTTTTTTTTTTTTTTTTTTTTTTTTTTTTTTTTTTTTTTTTTTTTTTTTTTTTTTTTTTTTTTTTTTTTTTTTTTTTTTTTTTTTTTTTTTTTTTTTTTTTTTTTTTTTTTTTTTTTTTTTTTTTTTTTTTTTTTTTTTTTTTTTTTTTTTTTTTTTTTTTTTTTTTTTTTTTTTTTTTTTTTTTTTTTTTTTTTTTTTTTTTTTTTTTTTTTTTTTTTTTTTTTTTTTTTTTTTTTTTTTTTTTTTTTTTTTTTTTTTTTTTTTTTTTTTTTTTTTTTTTTTTTTTTTTTTTTTTTTTTTTTTTTTTTTTTTTTTTTTTTTTTTTTTTTTTTTTTTTTTTTTTTTTTTTTTTTTTTTTTTTTTTTTTTTTTTTTTTTTTTTTTTTTTTTTTTTTTTTTTTTTTTTTTTTTTTTTTTTTTTTTTTTTTTTTTTTTTTTTTTTTTTTTTTTTTTTTTTTTTTTTTTTTTTTTTTTTTTTTTTTTTTTTTTTTTTTTTTTTTTTTTTTTTTTTTTTTTTTTTTTTTTTTTTTTTTTTTTTTTTTTTTTTTTTTTTTTTTTTTTTTTTTTTTTTTTTTTTTTTTTTTTTTTTTTTTTTTTTGTTTTTTTTTTTTTTTTTTTTTTTTTTTTTTTTTTTTTTTTTTTTTTTTTTTTTTTTTTTTTTTTTTTTTTTTTTTTTTTTTTTTTTTTTTTTTTTTTTTTTTTTTTTTTTTTTTTTTTTTTTTTTTTTTTTTTTTTTTTTTTTTTTTTTTTTTTTTTTTTTTTTTTTTTTTTTTTTTTTTTTTTTTTTTTTTTTTTTTTTTTTTTTTTTTTTTTTTTTTTTTTTTTTTTTTTTTTTTTTTTTTTTTTTTTTTTTTTTTTTTTTTTTTTTTTTTTTTTTTTTTTTTTTTTTTTTTTTTTTTTTTTTTTTTTTTTTTTTTTTTTTTTTTTTTTTTTTTTTTTTTTTTTTTTTTTTTTTTTTTTTTTTTTTTTTTTTTTTTTTTTTTTTTTTTTTTTTTTTTTTTTTTTTTTTTTTTTTTTTTTTTTTTTTTTTTTTTTTTTTTTTTTTTTTTTATTTTTTTTTTTTTTTTTTTTTTTTTTTTTTTTTTTTTTTTTTTTTTTTTTTTTTTTTTTTTTTTTTTTTTTTTTTTTTTTTTTTTTTTTTTTTTTTTTTTTTTTTTTTTTTTTTTTTTTTTTTTTTTTTTTTTTTTTTTTTTTTTTTTTTTTTTTTTTTTTTTTTTTTTTTTTTTTTTTTTTTTTTTTTTTTTTTTTTTTTTTTTTTTTTTTTTTTTTTTTTTTTTTTTTTTTTTTTTTTTTTTTTTTTTTTTTTTTTTTTTTTTTTTTTTTTTTTTTTTTTTTTTTTTTTTTTTTTTTTTTTTTTTTTTTTTTTTTTTTTTTTTTTTTTTTTTTTTTTTTTTTTTTTTTTTTTTTTTTTTTTTTTTTTTTTTTTTTTTTTTTTTTTTTTTTTTTTTTTTTTTTTTTTTTTTTTTTTTTTTTTTTTTTTTTTTTTTTTTTTTTTTTTTTTTTTTTTTTTTTTTTTTTTTTTTTTTTTTTTTTTTTTTTTTTTTTTTTTTTTTTTTTTTTTTTTTTTTTTTTTTTTTTTTTTTTTTTTTTTTTTTTTTTTTTTTTTTTTTTTTTTTTTTTTTTTTTTTTTTTTTTTTTTTTTTTTTTTTTTTTTTTTTTTTTTTTTTTTTTTTTTTTTTTTTTTTTTTTTTTTTTGTTTTTTTTTTTTTTTTTTTTTTTTTTTTTTTTTTTTTTTTTTTTTTTTTTTTTTTTTTTTTTTTTTTTTTTTTTTTTTTTTTTTTTTTTTTTTTTTTTTTTTTTTTTTTTTTTTTTTTTTTTTTTTTTTTTTTTTTTTTTTTTTTTTTTTTTTTTTTTTTTTTTTTTTTTTTTTTTTTTTTTTTTTTTTTTTTTTTTTTTTTTTTTTTTTTTTTTTTTTTTTTTTTTTTTTTTTTTTTTTTTTTTTTTTTTTTTTTTTTTTTTTTTTTTTTTTTTTTTTTTTTTTTTTTTTTTTTTTTTTTTTTTTTTTTTTTTTTTTTTTTTTTTTTTTTTTTTTTTTTTTTTTTTTTTTTTTTTTTTTTTTTTTTTTTTTTTTTTTTTTTTTTTTTTTTTTTTTTTTTTTTTTTTTTTTTTTTTTTTTTTTTTTTTTTTTTTTTTTTTTTTTTATTTTTTTTTTTTTTTTTTTTTTTTTTTTTTTTTTTTTTTTTTTTTTTTTTTTTTTTTTTTTTTTTTTTTTTTTTTTTTTTTTTTTTTTTTTTTTTTTTTTTTTTTTTTTTTTTTTTTTTTTTTTTTTTTTTTTTTTTTTTTTTTTTTTTTTTTTTTTTTTTTTTTTTTTTTTTTTTTTTTTTTTTTTTTTTTTTTTTTTTTTTTTTTTTTTTTTTTTTTTTTTTTTTTTTTTTTTTTTTTTTTTTTTTTTTTTTTTTTTTTTTTTTTTTTTTTTTTTTTTTTTTTTTTTTTTTTTTTTTTTTTTTTTTTTTTTTTTTTTTTTTTTTTTTTTTTTTTTTTTTTTTTTTTTTTTTTTTTTTTTTTTTTTTTTTTTTTTTTTTTTTTTTTTTTTTTTTTTTTTTTTTTTTTTTTTTTTTTTTTTTTTTTTTTTTTTTTTTTTTTTTTTTTTTTTTTTTTTTTTTTTTTTTTTTTTTTTTTTTTTTTTTTTTTTTTTTTTTTTTTTTTTTTTTTTTTTTTTTTTTTTTTTTTTTTTTTTTTTTTTTTTTTTTTTTTTTTTTTTTTTTTTTTTTTTTTTTTTTTTTTTTTTTTTTTTTTTTTTTTTTTTTTTTTTTTTTTTTTTTTTTTTTTTTTTTTTTTTTTTTTTATTTTTTTTTTTTTTTTTTTTTTTTTTTTTTTTTTTTTTTTTTTTTTTTTTTTTTTTTTTTTTTTTTTTTTTTTTTTTTTTTTTTTTTTTTTTTTTTTTTTTTTTTTTTTTTTTTTTTTTTTTTTTTTTTTTTTTTTTTTTTTTTTTTTTTTTTTTTTTTTTTTTTTTTTTTTTTTTTTTTTTTTTTTTTTTTTTTTTTTTTTTTTTTTTTTTTTTTTTTTTTTTTTTTTTTTTTTTTTTTTTTTTTTTTTTTTTTTTTTTTTTTTTTTTTTTTTTTTTTTTTTTTTTTTTTTTTTTTTTTTTTTTTTTTTTTTTTTTTTTTTTTTTTTTTTTTTTTTTTTTTTTTTTTTTTTTTTTTTTTTTTTTTTTTTTTTTTTTTTTTTTTTTTTTTTTTTTTTTTTTTTTTTTTTTTTTTTTTTTTTTTTTTTTTTTTTTTTTTTTTTTTTTTTTTTTTTTTTTTTTTTTTTTTTTTTTTTTTTTTTTTTTTTTTTTTTTTTTTTTTTTTTTTTTTTTTTTTTTTTTTTTTTTTTTTTTTTTTTTTTTTTTTTTTTTTTTTTTTTTTTTTTTTTTTTTTTTTTTTTTTTTTTTTTTTTTTTTTTTTTTTTTTTTTTTTTTTTTTTTTTTTTTTTTTTTTTTTTTTTTTTTTTTTTTTTTTTTTTTTTTTTTTTTTTTTTTTTTTTTTTTTTTTTTTTTTTTTTTTTTTTTTTTTTTTTTTTTTTTTTTTTTTTTTTTTTTTTTTTTTTTTTTTTTTTTTTTTTTTTTTTTTTTTTTTTTTTTTTTTTTTTTTTTTTTTTTTTTTTTTTTTTTTTTTTTTTTTTTTTTTTTTTTTTTTTTTTTTTTTTTTTTTTTTTTTTTTTTTTTTTTTTTTTTTTTTTTTTTTTTTTTTTTTTTTTTTTTTTTTTTTTTTTTTTTTTTTTTTTTTTTTTTTTTTTTTTTTTTTTTTTTTTTTTTTTTTTTTTTTTTTTTTTTTTTTTTTTTTTTTTTTTTTTTTTTTTTTTTTTTTTTTTTTTTTTTTTTTTTTTTTTTTTTTTTTTTTTTTTTTTTTTTTTTTTTTTTTTTTTTTTTTTTTTTTTTTTTTTTTTTTTTTTTTTTTTTTTTTTTTTTTTTTTTTTTTTTTTTTTTTTTTTTTTTTTTTTTTTTTTTTTTTTTTTTTTTTTTTTTTTTTTTTTTTTTTTTTTTTTTTTTTTTTTTTTTTTTTTTTTTTTTTTTTTTTTTTTTTTTTTTTTTTTTTTTTTTTTTTTTTTTTTTTTTTTTTTTTTTTTTTTTTTTTTTTTTTTTTTTTTTTTTTTTTTTTTTTTTTTTTTTTTTTTTTTTTTTTTTTTTTTTTTTTTTTTTTTTTTTTTTTTTTTTTTTTTTTTTTTTTTTTTTTTTTTTTTTTTTTTTTTTTATTTTTTTTTTTTTTTTTTTTTTTTTTTTTTTTTTTTTTTTTTTTTTTTTTTTTTTTTTTTTTTTTTTTTTTTTTTTTTTTTTTTTTTTTTTTTTTTTTTTTTTTTTTTTTTTTTTTTTTTTTTTTTTTTTTTTTTTTTTTTTTTTTTTTTTTTTTTTTTTTTTTTTTTTTTTTTTTTTTTTTTTTTTTTTTTTTTTTTTTTTTTTTTTTTTTTTTTTTTTTTTTTTTTTTTTTTTTTTTTTTTTTTTTTTTTTTTTTTATTTTTTTTTTTTTTTTTTTTTTTTTTTTTTTTTTTTTTTTTTTTTTTTTTTTTTTTTTTTTTTTTTTTTTTTTTTTTTTTTTTTTTTTTTTTTTTTTTTTTTTTTTTTTTTTTTTTTTTTTTTTTTTTTTTTTTTTTTTTTTTTTTTTTTTTTTTTTTTTTTTTTTTTTTTTTTTTTTTTTTTTTTTTTTTTTTTTTTTTTTTTTTTTTTTTTTTTTTTTTTTTTTTTTTTTTTTTTTTTTTTTTTTTTTTTTTTTTTTTTTTTTTTTTTTTTTTTTTTTTTTTTTTTTTTTTTTTTTTTTTTTTTTTTTTTTTTTTTTTTTTTTTTTTTTTTTTTTTTTTTTTTTTTTTTTTTTTTTTTTTTTTTTTTTTTTTTTTTTTTTTTTTTTTTTTTTTTTTTTTTTTTTTTTTTTTTTTTTTTTTTTTTTTTTTTTTTTTTTTTTTTTTTTTTTTTTTTTTTTTTTTTTTTTTTTTTTTTTTTTTTTTTTTTTTTTTTTTTTTTTTTTTTTTTTTTTTTTTTTTTTTTTTTTTTTTTTTTTTTTTTTTTTTTTTTTTTTTTTTTTTTTTTTTTTTTTTTTTTTTTTTTTTTTTTTTTTTTTTTTTTTTTTTTTTTTTTTTTTTTTTTTTTTTTTTTTTTTTTTTTTTTTTTTTTTTTTTTTTTTTTTTTTTTTTTTTTTTTTTTTTTTTTTTTTTTTTTTTTTTTTTTTTTTTTTTTTTTTTTTTTTTTTTTTTTTTTTTTTTTTTTTTTTTTTTTTTTTTTTTTTTTTTTTTTTTTTTTTTTTTTTTTTTTTTTTTTTTTTTTTTTTTTTTTTTTTTTTTTTTTTTTTTTTTTTTTTTTTTTTTTTTTTTTTTTTTTTTTTTTTTTTTTTTTTTTTTTTTTTTTTTTTTTTTTTTTTTTTTTTTTTTTTTTTTTTTTTTTTTTTTTTTTTTTTTTTTTTTTTTTTTTTTTTTTTTTTTTTTTTTTTTTTTTTTTTTTTTTTTTTTTTTTTTTTTTTTTTTTTTTTTTTTTTTTTTTTTTTTTTTTTTTTTTTTTTTTTTTTTTTTTTTTTTTTTTTTTTTTTTTTTTTTTTTTTTTTTTTTTTTTTTTTTTTTTTTTTTTTTTTTTTTTTTTTTTTTTTTTTTTTTTTTTTTTTTTTTTTTTTTTTTTTTTTTTTTTTTTTTTTTTTTTTTTTTTTTTTTTTTTTTTTTTTTTTTTTTTTTTTTTTTTTTTTTTTTTTTTTTTTTTTTTTTTTTTTTTTTTTTTTTTTTTTTTTTTTTTTTTTTTTTTTTTTTTTTTTTTTTTTTTTTTTTTTTTTTTTTTTTTTTTTTTTTTTTTTTTTTTTTTTTTTTTTTTTTTTTTTTTTTTTTTTTTTTTTTTTTTTTTTTTTTTTTTTTTTTTTTTTTTTTTTTTTTTTTTTTTTTTTTTTTTTTTTTTTTTTTTTTTTTTTTTTTTTTTTTTTTTTTTTTTTTTTTTTTTTTTTTTTTTTTTTTTTTTTTTTATTTTTTTTTTTTTTTTTTTTTTTTTTTTTTTTTTTTTTTTATTTTTTTTTTTTTTTTTTTTTTTTTTTTTTTTTTTTTTTTTTTTTTTTTTTTTTTTTTTTTTTTTTTTTTTTTTTTTTTTTTTTTTTTTTTTTTTTTTTTTTTTTTTTTTTTTTTTTTTTTTTTTTTTTTTTTTTTTTTTTTTTTTTTTTTTTTTTTTTTTTTTTTTTTTTTTTTTTTTTTTTTTTTTTTTTTTTTTTTTTTTTTTTTTTTTTTTTTTTTTTTTTTTTTTTTTTTTTTTTTTTTTTTTTTTTTTTTTTTTTTTTTTTTTTTTTTTTTTTTTTTTTTTTTTTTTTTTTTTTTTTTTTTTTTTTTTTTTTTTTTTTTTTTTTTTTTTTTTTTTTTTTTTTTTTTTTTTTTTTTTTTTTTTTTTTTTTTTTTTTTTTTTTTTTTTTTTTTTTTTTTTTTTTTTTTTTTTTTTTTTTTTTTTTTTTTTTTTTTTTTTTTTTTTTTTTTTTTTTTTTTTTTTTTTTTTTTTTTTTTTTTTTTTTTTTTTTTTTTTTTTTTTTTTTTTTTTTTTTTTTTTTTTTTTTTTTTTTTTTTTTTTTTTTTTTTTTTTTGTTTTTTTTTTTTTTTTTTTTTTTTTTTTTTTTTTTTTTTTTTTTTTTTTTTTTTTTTTTTTTTTTTTTTTTTTTTTTTTTTTTTTTTTTTTTTTTTTTTTTTTTTTTTTTTTTTTTTTTTTTTTTTTTTTTTTTTTTTTTTTTTTTTTTTTTTTTTTTTTTTTTTTTTTTTTTTTTTTTTTTTTTTTTTTTTTTTTTTTTTTTTTTTTTTTTTTTTATTTTTTTTTTTTTTTTTTTTTTTTTTTTTTTTTTTTTTTTTTTTTTTTTTTTTTTTTTTTTTTTTTTTTTTTTTTTTTTTTTTTTTTTTTTTTTTTTTTTTTTTTTTTTTTTTTTTTTTTTTTTTTTTTTTTTTTTTTTTTTTTTTTTTTTTTTTTTTTTTTTTTTTTTTTTTTTTTTTTTTTTTTTTTTTTTTTTTTTTTTTTTTTTTTTTTTTTTT
>JAQZCD010000198.1:10000-80000 GCA_030864225.1 Capsicum baccatum var. pendulum | reverse complement strand
TTTTTTTTTTTATTTTTTTTTTTTTTTTTTTTTTTTTTTTTTTTTTTTTTTTTTTTTTTTTTTTTTTTTTTTTTTTTTTTTTTTTTTTTTTTTTTTTTTTTTTTTTTTTTTTTTTTTTTTTTTTTTTTTTTTTTTTTTTTTTTTTTTTTTTTTTTTTATTTTTTTTTTTTTTTTTTTTTTTTTTTTTTTTTTTTTTTTTTTTTTTTTTTTTTTTTTTTTTTTTTTTTTTTTTTTTTTTTTTTTTTTTTTTTTTTTTTTTTTTTTTTTTTTTTTTTTTTTTTTTTTTTTTTTTTTTTTTTATTTTTTTTTTTTTTTTTTTTTTTTTTTTTTTTTTTTTTTTTTTTTTTTTTTTTTTTTTTTTTTTTTTTTTTTTTTTTTTTTTTTTTTTTTTTTTTTTTTTTTTTTTTTTTTTTTTTTTTTTTTTTTTTTTTTTTTTTTTTTTTTTTTTTATTTTTTTTTTTTTTTTTTTTTTTTTTTTTTTTTTTTTTTTTTTTTTTTTTTTTTTTTTTTTTTTTTTTTTTTTTTTTTTTTTTTTTTTTTTTTTTTTTTTTTTTTTTTTTTTTTTTTTTTTTTTTTTTTTTTTTTTTTTTTTTTTTTTTTTTTTTTTTTTTTTTTTTTTTTTTTTTTTTTTTTTTTTTTTTTTTTTTTTTTTTTTTTTTTTTTTTTTTTTTTTTTTTTTTTTTTTTTTTTTTTTTTTATTTTTTTTTTTTTTTTTTTTTTTTTTTTTTTTTTTTTTTTTTTTTTTTTTTTTTTTTTTTTTTTTTTTTTTTTTTTTTTTTTTTTTTTTTTTTTTTTTTTTTTTTTTTTTTTTTTTTTTTTTTTTTTTTTTTTTTTTTTTTTTTTTTTTTTTTTTTTTTTTTTTTTTTTTTTTTTTTTTTTTTTTTTTTTTTTTTTTTTTTTTTTTTTTTTTTTTTTTTTTTTTTTTTTTTTTTTTTTTTTTTTTTTTTTTTTTTTTTTTTTTTTTTTTTTTTTTTTTTTTTTTTTTTTTTTTTTTTTTTTTTTTTTTTTTTTTTTTTATTTTTTTTTTTTTTTTTTTTTTTTTTTTTTTTTTTTTTATTTTTTTTTTTTTTTTTTTTTTTTTTTTTTTTTTTTTTTTTTTTTTTTTTTTTTTTTTTTTTTTTTTTTTTTTTTTTTTTTTTTTTTTTTTTTTTTTTTTTTTTTTTTTTTTTTTTTTTTTTTTTTTTTTTTTTTTTTTTTTTTTTTTTTTTTTTTTTTTTTTTTTTTTTTTTTTTTTTTTTTTTTTTTTTTTTTTTTTTTTTTTTTTTTTTTTTTTTTTTTTTTTTTTTTTTTTTTTTTTTTTTTTTTTTTTTTTTTTTTTTTTTTTTTTTTTTTTTTTTTTTTTTTTTTTTTTTTTTTTTTTTTTTTTTTTTTTTTTTTTTTTTTTTTTTTTTTTTTTTTTTTTTTTTTTTTTTTTTTTTTTTTTTTTTTTTTTTTTTTTTTTTTTTTTTTTTTTTTTATTTTTTTTTTTTTTTTTTTTTTTTTTTTTTTTTTTTTTTTTTTTTTTTTTTTTTTTTTTTTTTTTTTTTTTTTTTTTTTTTTTTTTTTTTTTTTTTTTTTTTTTTTTTTTTTTTTTTTTTTTTTTTTTTTTTTTTTTTTTTTTTTTTTTTTTTTTTTTTTTTTTTTTTTTTTTTTTTTTTTTTTTTTTTTTTTTTTTTTTTTTTTTTTTTTTTTTTTTTTTTTTTTTTTTTTTTTTTTTTTTTTTTTTTTTTTTTTTTTTTTTTTTTTTTTTTTTTTTTTTTTTTTTTTTTTTTTTTTTTTTTTTTTTTTTTTTTTTTTTTTTTTTTTTTTTTTTTTTTTTTTTTTTTTTTTTTTTTTTTTTTTTTTTTTTTTTTTTTTTTTTTTTTTTTTTTTTTTTTTTTTTTTTTTTTTTTTTTTTTTTTTTTTTTTTTTTTTTTTTTTTTTTTTTTTTTTTTTTTTTTTTTTTTTTTTTTTTTTTTTTTTTTTTTTTTTTTTTTTTTTTTTTTTTTTTTTTTTTTTTTTTTTTTTTTTTTTTTTTTTTTTTTTTTTTTTTTTTTTTTTTTTTTTTTTTTTTTTTTTTTTTTTTTTTTTTTTTTTTTTTTTTTTTTTTTTTTTTTTTTTTTTTTTTTTTTTTTTTTTTTTTTTTTTTTTTTTTTTTTTTTTTTTTTTTTTTTTTTTTTTTTTTTTTTTTTTTTTTTTTTTTTTTTTTTTTTTTTTTTTTTTTTTTTTTTTTTTTTTTTTTTTTTTTTTTTTTTTTTTTTTTTTTTTTTTTTTTTTTTTTTTTTTTTTTTTTTTTTTTTTTTTTTTTTTTTTTTTTTTTTTTTTTTTTTTTTTTTTTTTTTTTTTTTTTTTTTTATTTTTTTTTTTTTTTTTTTTTTTTTTTTTTTTTTTTTTTTTTTTTTTTTTTTTTTTTTTTTTTTTTTTTTTTTTTTTTTTTTTTTTTTTTTTTTTTTTTTTTTTTTTTTTTTTTTTTTTTTTTTTTTTTTTTTTTTTTTTTTTTATTTTTTTTTTTTTTTTTTTTTTTTTTTTTTTTTTTTTTTTTTTTTTTTTTTTTTTTTTTTTTTTTTTTTTTTTTTTTTTTTTTTTTTTTTTTTTTTTTTTTTTTTTTTTTTTTTTTTTTTTTTTTTTTTTTTTTTTTTTTTTTTTTTTTTTTTTTTTTTTTTTTTTTTTTTTTTTTTTTTTTTTTTTTTTTTTTTTTTTTTTTTTTTTTTTTTTTTTTTTTTTTTTTTTTTTTTTTTTTTTTTTTTTTTTTTTTTTTTTTTTTTTTTTTTTTTTTTTTTTTTTTTTTTTTTTTTTTTTTTTTTTTTTTTTTTTTTTTTTTTTTTTTTTTTTTTTTTTTTTTTTTTTTTTTTTTTTTTTTTTTTTTTTTTTTTTTTTTTTTTTTTTTTTTTTTTTTTTTTTTTTTTTTTTTTTTTTTTTTTTTTTTTTTTTTTTTTTTTTTTTTTTTTTTTTTTTTTTTTTTTTTTTTTTTTTTTTTTTTTTTTTTTTTTTTTTTTTTTTTTTTTTTTTTTTTTTTTTTTTTTTTTTTTTTTTTTTTTTTTTTTTTTTTTTTTTTTTTTTTTTTTTTTTTTTTTTTTTTTTTTTTTTTTTTTTTTTTTTTTTTTTTTTTTTTTTTTTTTTTTTTTTTTTTTTTTTTTTTTTTTTTTTTTTTTTTTTTTTTTTTTTTTTTTTTTTTTTTTTTTTTTTTTTTTTTTTTTTTTTTTTTTTTTTTTTTTTTTTTTTTTTTTTTTTTTTTTTTTTTTTTTTTTTTTTTTTTTTTTTTTTTTTTTTTTTTTTTTTTTTTTTTTTTTTTTTTTTTTTTTTTTTTTTTTTTTTTTTTTTTTTTTTTTTTTTTTTTTTTTTTTTTTTTTTTTTTTATTTTTTTTTTTTTTTTTTTTTTTTTTTTTTTTTTTTTTTTTTTTTTTTTTTTTTTTTTTTTTTTTTTTTTTTTTATTTTTTTTTTTTTTTTTTTTTTTTTTTTTTTTTTATTTTTTTTTTTTTTTTTTTTTTTTTTTTTTTTTTTTTTTTTTTTTTTTTTTTTTTTTTTTTTTTTTTTTTTTTTTTTTTTTTTTTTTTTTTTTTTTTTTTTTTTTTTTTTTTTTTTTTTTTTTTTTTTTTTTTTTTTTTTTTTTTTTTTTTTTTTTTTTTTTTTTTTTTTTTTTTTTTTTTTTTTTTTTTTTTTTTTTTTTTTTTTTTTTTTTTTTTTTTTTTTTTTTTTTTTTTTTTTTTTTTTTTTTTTTTTTTTTTTTTTTTTTTTTTTTTTTTTTTTTTTTTTTTTTTTTTTTTTTTTTTTTTTTTTTTTTTTTTTTTTTTTTTTTTTTTTTTTTTTTTTTTTTTTTTTTTTTTTTTTTTTTTTTTTTTTTTTTTTTTTTTTTTTTTTTTTTTTTTTTTTTTTTTTTTTTTTTTTTTTTTTTTTTTTTTTTTTTTTTTTTTTTTTTTTTTTTTTTTTTTTTTTTTTTTTTTTTTTTTTTTTTTTTTTTTTTTTTTTTTTTTTTTTTTTTTTTTTTTTTTTTTTTTTTTTTTTTTTTTTTTTTTTTTTTTTTTTTTTTTTTTTTTTTTTTTTTTTTTTTTTTTTTTTTTTTTTTTTTTTTTTTTTTTTTTTTTTTTTTTTTTTTTTTTTTTTTTTTTTTTTTTTTTTTTTTTTTTTTTTTTTTTTTTTTTTTTTTTTTTTTTTTTTTTTTTTTTTTTTTTTTTTTTTTTTTTTTTATTTTTTTTTTTTTTTTTTTTTTTTTTTTTTTTTTTTTTTTTTTTTTTTTTTTTTTTTTTTTTTTTTTTTTTTTTTTTTTTTTTTTTTTTTTTTTTTTTTTTTTTTTTTTTTTTTTTTTTTTTTTTTTTTTTTTTTTTTTTTTTTTTTTTTTTTTTTTTTTTTTTTTTTTTTTTTTTTTTTTTTTTTTTTTTTTTTTTTTTTTTTTTTTTTTTTTTTTTTTTTTTTTTTTTTTTTTTTTTTTTTTTTTTTTTTTTTTTTTTTTTTTTTTTTTTTTTTTTTTTTTTTTTTTTTTTTTTTTTTTTTTTTTTTTTTTTTTTTTTTTTTTTTTTTTTTTTTTTTTTTATTTTTTTTTTTTTTTTTTTTTTTTTTTTTTTTTTTTTTTTTTTTTTTTTTTTTTTTTTTTTTTTTTTTTTTTTTTTTTTTTTTTTTTTTTTTTTTTTTTTTTTTTTTTTTTTTTTTTTTTTTTTTTTTTTTTTTTTTTTTTTTTTTTTTTTTTTTTTTTTTTTTTTTTTTTTTTTTTTTTTTTTTTTTTTTTTTATTTTTTTTTTTTTTTTTTTTTTTTTTTTTTTTTTTTTTTTTTTTTTTTTTTTTTTTTTTTATTTTTTTTTTTTTTTTTTTTTTTTTTTTTTTTTTTTTTTTTTTTTTTTTTTTTTTTTTTTTTTTTTTTTTTTTTTTTTTTTTTTTTTTTTTTTTTTTTTTTTTTTTTTTTTTTTTTTTTTTTTTTTTTTTTTTTTTTTTTTTTTTTTTTTTTTTTTTTTTTTTTTTTTTTTTTTTTTGTTTTTTTTTTTTTTTTTTTTTTTTTTTTTTTTTTTTTTTTTTTTTTTTTTTTTTTTTTTTTTTTTTTTTTTTTTTTTTTTTTTTTTTTTTTTTTTTTTTTTTTTTTTTTTTTTTTTTTTTTTTTTTTTTTTTTTTTTTTTTTTTTTTTTTTTTTTTTTTTTTTTTTTTTTTTTTTTTTTTTTTTTTTTTTTTTTTTTTTTTTTTTTTTTTTTTTTTTTTTTTTTTTTTTTTTTTTTTTTTTTTTTTTTTTTTTTTTTTTTTTTTTTTTTTTTTTTTTTTTTTTTTTTTTTTTTTTTTTTTTTTTTTTTTTTTTTTTTTTTTTTTTTTTTTTTTTTTTTTTTTTTTTTTTTTTTTTTTTTTTTTTTTTTTTTTTTTTTTTATTTTTTTTTTTTTTTTTTTATTTTTTTTTTTTTTTTTTTTTTTTTTTTTTTTTTTTTTTTTTTTTTTTTTTTTTTTTTTTTTTTTTTTTTTTTTTTTTTTTTTTTTTTTTTTTTTTTTTTTTTTTTTTTTTTTTTTTTTTTTTTTTTTTTTTTTTTTTTTTTTTTTTTTTTTTTTTTTTTTTTTTTTTTTTTTTTTTTTTTTTTTTTTTTTTTTTTTTTTTTTTTTTTTTTTTTTTTTTTTTTTTTTTTTTTTTTTTTTTTTTTTTTTTTTTTTTTTATTTTTTTTTTTTTTTTTTTTTTTTTTTTTTTTTTTTTTTTTTTTTTTTTTTTTTTTTTTTTTTTTTTTTTTTTTTTTTTTTTTTTTTTTTTTTTTTTTTTTTTTTTTTTTTTTTTTTTTTTTTTTTTTTTTTTTTTTTTTTTTTTTTTTTTTTATTTTTTTTTTTTTTTTTTTTTTTTTTTTTTTTTTTTTTTTTTTTTTTTTTTTTTTTTTTTTTTTTTTTTTTTTTTTTTTTTTTTTTTTTTTTTTTTTTTTTTTTTTTTTTTTTTTTTTTTTTTTTTTTTTTTTTTTTTTTTTTTTTTTTTTTTTTTTTTTTTTTTTTTTTTTTTTTTTTTTTTTTTTTTTTTTTTTTTTTTTTTTTTTTTTTTTTTTTTTTTTTTTTTTTTTTTTTTTATTTTTTTTTTTTTTTTTTTTTTTTTTTTTTTTTTTTTTTTTTTTTTTTTTTTTTTTTTTTTTTTTTTTTTTTTTTTTTTTTTTTTTTTTTTTTTTTTTTTTTTTTTTTTTTTTTTTTTTTTTTTTTTTTTTTTTTTTTTTTTTTTTTTTTTTTTTTTTTTTTTTTTTTTTTTTTATTTTTTTTTTTTTTTTTTTTTTTTTTTTTTTTTTTTTTTTTTTTTTTTTTTTTTTTTTTTTTTTTTTTTTTTTTTTTTTTTTTTTTTTTTTTTTTTTTTTTTTTTTTTTTTTTTTTTTTTTTTTTTTTTTTTTTTTTTTTTTTTTTTTTTTTTTTTTTTTTTTTTTTTTTTTTTTTTTTTTTTTTTTTTTTTTTTTTTTTTTTTTTTTTTTTTTTTTTTTTTTTTTTTTTTTTTTTTTTTTTTTTTTTTTTTTTTTTTTTTTTTTTTTTTTTTTTTTTTTTTTTTTTTTTTTTTTTTTTTTTTTTTTTTTTTTTTTTTTTTTTTTTTTTTTTTTTTATTTTTTTTTTTTTTTTTTTTTTTTTTTTTTTTTTTTTTTTTTTTTTTTTTTTTTTTTTTTTTTTTTTTTTTTTTTTTTTTTTTTTTTTTTTTTTTTTTTTTTTTTTTTTTTTTTTTTTTTTTTTTTTTTTTTTTTTTTTTTTTTTTTTTTTTTTTTTTTTTTTTTTTTTTTTTTTTTTTTTTTTTTTTTTTTTTTTTTTTTTTTTTTTTTTTTTTTTTTTTTTTTTTTTTTTATTTTTTTTTTTTTTTTTTTTTTTTTTTTTTTTTTTTTTTTTTTTTTTTTTTTTTTTTTTTTTTTTTTTTTTTTTTTTTTTTTTTTTTTTTTTTTTTTTTTTTTTTTTTTTTTTTTTTTTTTTTTTTTTTTTTTTTTTTTTTTTTTTTTTTTTTTTTTTTTTTTTTTTTTTTTTTTTTTTTTTTTTTTTTTTTTTTTTTTTTTTTTTTTTTTTTTTTTTTTTTTTTTTTTTTTTTTTTTTTTTTTTTTTTTTTTTTTTTTTTTTTTTTTTTTTTTTTTTTTTTTTTTTTTTTTTTTTTTTTTTTTTTTTTTTTTTTTTTTTTTTTTTTTTTTTTTTTTTTTTTTTTTTTTTTTTTTTTTTTTTTTTTTTTTTTTTTTTTTTTTTTTTTTTTTTTTTTTTTTTTTTTTTTTTTTTTTTTTTTTTTTTTTTTTTTTTTTTTTTTTTTTTTTTTTTTTTTTTTTTTTTTTTTTTTTTTTTTTTTTTTTTTTTTTTTTTTTTTTTTTTTTTTTTTTTTTTTTTTTTTTTTTTTTTTTTTTTTTTTTTTTTTTTTTATTTTTTTTTTTTTTTTTTTTTTTTTTTTTTTTTTTTTTTTTTTTTTTTTTTTTTTTTTTTTTTTTTTTTTTTTTTTTTTTTTTTTTTTTTTTTTTATTTTTTTTTTTTTTTTTTTTTTTTTTTTTTTTTTTTTTTTTTTTTTTTTTTTTTTATTTTTTTTTTTTTTTTTTTTTTTTTTTTTTTTTTTTTTTTTTTTTTTTTTTTTTTTTTTTTTTTTTTTTTTTTTTTTTTTTTTTTTTTTTTTTTTTTTTTTTTTTTTTTTTTTTTTTTTTTTTTTTTTTTTTTTTTTTTATTTTTTTTTTTTTTTTTTTTTTTTTTTTTTTTTTTTTTTTTTTTTTTTTATTTTTTTTTTTTTTTTTTTTTTTTTTTTTTTTTTTTTTTTTTTTTTTTTTTTTTTTTTTTTTTTTTTTTTTTTTTTTTTTTTTTTTTTTTTTTTTTTTTTTTTTTTTTTTTTTTTTTTTTTTTTTTTTTTTTTTTTTTTTTTTTTTTTTTTTTTTTTTTTTTTTTTTTTTTTTTTTTTTTTTTTTTTTTTTTTTTTTTTTTTTTTTTTTTTTTTTTTTTTTTTTTTTTTTTTTTTTTTTTTTTTTTTTTTTTTTTTTTTTTTTTTTTTTTTTTTTTTTTTTTTTTTTTTTTTTTTTTTTTTTTTTTTTTTTTTTTATTTTTTTTTTTTTTTTTTTTTTTTTTTTTTTTTTTTTTTTTTTTTTTTTTTTTTTTTTTTTTTTTTTTTTTTTTTTTTTTTTTTTTTTTTTTTTTTTTTTTTTTTTTTTTTTTTTTTTTTTTTTTTTTTTTTTTTTTTTTTTTTTTTTTTTTTTTTTTTTTTTTTTTTTTTTTTTTTTTTTTTTTTTTTTTTTTTATTTTTTTTTTTTTTTTTTTTTTTTTTTTTTTTTTTTTTTTTTTTTTTTTTTTTTTTTTTTTTTTTTTTTTTTTTTTTTTTTTTTTTTTTTTTTTTTTTTTTTTTTTTTTTTTTTTTTTTTTTTTTTTTTTTTTTTTTTTTTTTTTTTTTTTTTTTTTTTTTTTTTTTTTTTTTTTTTTTTTTTTTTTTTTTTTTTTTTTTTTTTTTTTTTTTTTTTTTTTTTTTTTTTTTTTTTTTTTTTTTTTTTTTTTTTTTTTTTTTTTTTTTTTTTTTTTTTTTTTTTTTTTTTTTTTTTTTTTTTTTTTTTTTTTTTTTTTTTTTTTTTTTTTTTTTTTTTTTTTTTTTTTTTTTTTTTTTTTTTTTTTTTTTTATTTTTTTTTTTTTTTTTTTTTTTTTTTTTTTTTTTTTTTTTTTTTTTTTTATTTTTTTTTTTTTTTTTTTTTTTTTTTTTTTTTTTTTTTTTTTTTTTTTTTTTTTTTTTTTTTTTTTTTTTTTTTTTTTTTTTTTTTTTTTTTTTTTTTTTTTTTTTTTTTTTTTTTTTTTTTTTTTATTTTTTTTTTTTTTTTTTTTTTTTTTTTTTTTTTTTTTTTTTTTTTTTTTTTTTTTTTTTTTTTTTTTTTTTTTTTTTTTTTTTTTTTTTTTTTTTTTTTTTTTTTTTTTTTTTTTTTTTTTTTTTTTTTTTTTTTTTTTTTTTTTTTTTTTTTTTTTTTTTTTTTTTTTTTTTTTTTTTTTTTTTTTTTTTTTTTTTTTTTTTTTTTTTTTTTTTTTTTTTTTTTTTTTTTTTTTTTTTTTTTTTTTTTTTTTTTTTATTTTTTTTTTTTTTTTTTTTTTTTTTTTTTTTTTTTTTTTTTTTTTTTTTTTTTTTTTTTTTTTTTTTTTTTTTTTTTTTTTTTTTTTTTTTTTTTTTTTTTTTTTTTTTTTTTTTTTTTTTTTTTTTTTTTTTTTTTTTTTTTTTTTTTTTTTTTTTTTTTTTTTTTTTTTTTTTTTTTTTTTTTTTTTTTTTTTTTTTTTTTTTTTTTTTTTTTTTTTTTTTTTTTTTTTTTTTTTTTTTTTTTTTTTTTTTTTTATTTTTTTTTTTTTTTTTTTTTTTTTTTTTTTTTTTTTTTTTTTTTTTTTTTTTTTTTTTTTTTTTTTTTTTTTTTTTTTTTTTTTTTTTTTTTTTTTTTTTTTTTTTTATTTTTTTTTTTTTTTTTTTTTTTTTTTTTTTTTTTTTTTTTTTTTTTTTTTTTTTTTTTTTTTTTTTTTTTTTTTTTTTTTTTTTTTTTTTTTTTTTTTTTTTTTTTTTTTTTTTTTTTTTTTTTTTTTTTTTTTTTTTTTTTTTTTTTTTTTTTTTTTTTTTTTTTTTTTTTTTTTTTTTTTTTTTTTTTTTTTTTTTTTTTTTTTTTTTTTTTTTTTTTTTTTTTTTTTTTTTTTTTTTTTTTTTTTTTTTTTTTTTTTTTTTTTTTTTTTTTTTTTTTTTTTTTTTTTTTTTTTTTTTTTTTTTTTTTTTTTTTTTTTTTTTTTTTTTTTTTTTTTTTTTTTTTTTTTTTTTTTTTTTTTTTTTTTTTTTTTTTTTTTTTTTTTTTTTTTTTTTTTTTTTTTTTTTTTTTTTTTTTTTTTTTTTTTTTTTTTTTTTTTTTTTTTTTTTTTTTTTTTTTTTTTTTTTTTTTTTTTTTTTTTTTTTTTTTTTTTTTTTTTTTTTTTTTTTTTTTTTTTTTTTTTTTTTTTTTTTTTTTTTTTTTTTTTTTTTTTTTTTTTTTTTTTTTTTTTTTTTTTTTTTTTTTTTTTTTTTTTTTTTTTTTTTTTTTTTTTTTTTTTTTTTTTTTTTTTTTTTTTTTTTTTTTTTTTTTTTTTTTTTTTTTTTTTTTTTTTTTTTTTTTTTTTTTTTTTTTTTTTTTTTTTTTTTTTTTTTTTTTTTTTTTTTTTTTTTTTTTTTTTTTTTTTTTTTTTTTTTTTTTTTTTTTTTTTTTTTTTTTTTTTTTTTTTTTTTTTTTTTTTTTTTTTTTTTTTTTTTTTTTTTTTTTTTTTTTTTTTTTTTTTTTTTTTTTTTTTTTTTTTTTTTTTTTTTTTTTTTTTTTTTTTTTTTTTTTTTTTTTTTTTTTTTTTTTTTTTTTTTTTTTTTTTTTTTTTTTTTTTTTTTTTTTTTTTTTTTTTTTTTTTTTTTTTTTTTTTTTTTTTTTTTTTTTTTTTTTTTTTTTTTTTTTTTTTTTTTTTTTTTTTTTTATTTTTTTTTTTTTTTTTTTTTTTTTTTTTTTTTTTTTTTTTTTTTTTTTTTTTTTTTTTTTTTTTTTTTTTTTTTTTTTTTTTTTTTTTTTTTTTTTTTTTTTTTTTTTTTTTTTTTTTTTTTTTTTTTTTTTTTTTTTTTTTTTTTTTTTTTTTTTTTTTTTTTTTTTTTTTTTTTTTTATTTTTTTTTTTTTTTTTTTTTTTTTTTTTTTTTTTTTTTTTTTTTTTTTTTTTTTTTTTTTTTTTTTTTTTTTTTTTTTTTTTTTTTTTTTTTTTTTTTTTTTTTTTTTTTTTTTTTTTTTTTTTTTTTTTTTTTTTTTTTTTTTTATTTTTTTTTTTTTTTTTTTTTTTTTTTTTTTTTTTTTTTTTTTTTTTTTTTTTTTTTTATTTTTTTTTTTTTTTTTTTTTTTTTTTTTTTTTTTTTTTTTTTTTTTTTTTTTTTTTTTTTTTTTTTTTTTTTTTTTTTTTTTTTTTTTTTTTTTTTTTTTTTTTTTTTTTTTTTTTTTTTTTTTTTTTTTTTTTTTTTTTTTTTTTTTTTTTTTTTTTTTTTTTTTTTTTTTTTTTTTTTTTTTTTTTTTTTTTTTTTTTTTTTTTTTTTTTTTTTTTTTTTTTTTTTTTTTTTTTTTTTTTTTTTTTTTTTTTTTTTTTTTTTTTTTTTTTTTTTTTTTTTTTTTTTTTTTTTTTTTTTTTTTTTTTTTTTTTTTTTTTTTTTTTTTTTTTTTTATTTTTTTTTTTTTTTTTTTTTTTTTTTTTTTTTTTTTTTTTTTTTTTTTTTTTTTTTTTTTTTTTTTTTTTTTTTTTTTTTTTTTTTTTTTTTTTTTTTTTTTTTTTTTTTTTTTTTTTTTTTTTTTTTTTTTTTTTTTTTTTTTTTTTTTTTTTTTTTTTTTTTTTTTTTTTTTTTTTTTTTTTTTTTTTTTTTTTTTTTTTTTTTTTTTTTTTTTTTTTTTTTTTTTTTTTTTTTTTTTTTTTTTTTTTTTTTTTTTTTTTTTTTTTTTTTTTTTTTTTTTTTTTTTTTTTTTTTTTTTTTTTTTTTTTTTTTTTTTTTTTTTTTTTTTTTTTTTTTTTTTTTTTTTTTTTTTTTTTTTTTTTTTTTTTTTTTTTTTTTTTTTTTTTTTTTTTTTTTTTTTTTTTTTTTTTTTTTTTTTTTTTTTTTTTTTTTTTTTTTTTTTTTTTTTTTTTTTTTTTTTTTTTTTTTTTTTTTTTTTTTTTTTTTTTTTTTTTTTTTTTTTTTTTTTTTTTTTTTTTTTTTTTTTTTTTTTTTTTTTTTTTTTTTTTTTTTTTTTTTTTTATTTTTTTTTTTTTTTTTTTTTTTTTTTTTTTTTTTTTTTTTTTTTTTTTTTTTTTTTTTTTTTTTTTTTTTTTTTTTTTTTTTTTTTTTTTTTTTTTTTTTTTTTTTTTTTTTTTTTTTTTTTTTTTTTTTTTTTTTTTTTTTTTTTTTTTTATTTTTTTTTTTTTTTTTTTTTTTTTTTTTTTTTTTTTTTTTTTTTTTTTTTTTTTTTTTTTTTTTTTTTTTTTTTTTTTTTTTTTTTTTTTTTTTTTTTTTTTTTTTTTTTTTTTTTTTTTTTTTTTTTTTTTTTTTTTTTTTTTTTTTTTTTTTTTTTTTTTTTTTTTTTTTTTATTTTTTTTTTTTTTTTTTTTTTTTTTTTTTTTTTTTTTTTTTTTTTTTTTTTTTTTTTTTTTTTTTTTTTTTTTTTTTTTTTTTTTTTTTTTTTTTTTTTTTTTTTTTTTTTTTTTTTTTTTTTTTTTTTTTTTTTTTTTTTTTTTTTTTTTTTTATTTTTTTTTTTTTTTTTTTTTTTTTTTTTTTTTTTTTTTTTTTTTTTTTTTTTTTTTTTTTTTTTTTTTTTTTTTTTTTTTTTTTTTTTTTTTTTTTTTTTTTTTTTTTTTTTTTTTTTTTTTTTTTTTTTTTTTTTTTTTTTTTTTTTTTTTTTTTTTTTTTTTTTTTTTTTTTTTTTTTTTTTTTTTTTTTTTTTTTTTTTTTTTTTTTTTTTTTTTTTTTTTTTTTTTTTTTTTTTTTTTTTTTTTTTTTTTTTTTTTTTTTTTTTTTTTTTTTTTTTTTTTTTTTTTTTTTTTTTTTTTTTTTTTTTTTTTTTTTTTTTTTTTTTTTTTTTTTTTTTTTTTTTTTTTTTTTTTTTTTTTTTTTTTTTTTTTTATTTTTTTTTTTTTTTTTTTTTTTTTTTTTTTTTTTTTTTTTTTTTTTTTTTTTTTTTTTTTTTTTTTTTTTTTTTTTTTTTTTTTTTTTTTTTTTTTTTTTTTTTTTTTTTTTTTTTTTTTTTTTTTTTTTTTTTTTTTTTTTTTTTTTTTTTTTTTTTTTTTTTTTTTTTTTTTTTTTTTTTTTTTATTTTTTTTTTTATTTTTTTTTTTTTTTTTTTTTTTTTTTTTTTTTTTTTTTTTTTTTTTTTTTTTTTTTTTTTTTTTTTTTTTTTTTTTTTTTTTTTTTTTTTTTTTTTTTTTTTTTTTTTTTTTTTTTATTTTTTTTTTTTTTTTTTTTTTTTTTTTTTTTTTTTTTTTTTTTTTTTTTTTTTTTTTTTTTTTTTTTTTTTTTTTTTTTTTTTTTTTTTTTTTTTTTTTTTTTTTTTTTTTTTTTTTTTTTTTTTTTTTTTTTTTTTTTTTTTTTTTTTTTTTTTTTTTTTTTTTTTTTTTTTTTTTTTTTTTTTTTTTTTTTTTTTTTTTTTTTTTTTTTTTTTTTTTTTTTTTTTTTTTTTTTTTTTTTTTTTTTTTTTTTTTTTTTTTTTTTTTTTTTTTTTTTTTTTTTTTTTTTTTTTTTTTTTTTTTTATTTTTTTTTTTTTTTTTTTTTTTTTTTTTTTTTTTTTTTTTTTTTTTTTTTTTTTTTTTTTTTTTTTTTTTTTTTTTTTTTTTTTTTTTTTTTTTTTTTTTTTTTTTTTTTTTTTTTTTTATTTTTTTTTTTTTTTTTTTTTTTTTTTTTTTTTTTTTTTTTTTTTTTTTTTTTTTTTTTTTTTTTTTTTTTTTTTTTTTTTTTTTTTTTTTTTTTTTTTTTTTTTTTTTTTTTTTTTTTTTTTTTTTTTTTTTTTTTTTTTTTTTTTTTTTTTTTTTTTTTTTTTTTTTTTTTTTTTTTTTATTTTTTTTTTTTTTTTTTTTTTTTTTTTTTTTTTTTTTTTTTTTTTTTTTTTTTTTTTTTTTTTTTTTTTTTTTTTTTTTTTTTTTTTTTTTTTTTTTTTTTTTTTTTTTTTTTTTTTTTTTTTTTTTTTTTTTTTTTTTTTTTTTTTTTTTTTTTTTTTTTTTTATTTTTTTTTTTTTTTTTTTTTTTTTTTTTTTTTTTTTTTTTTTTTTTTTTTTTTTTTTTTTTTTTTTTTTTTTTTTTTTTTTTTTTTTTTTTTTTTTTTTTTTTTTTTTTTTTTTTTTTTTTTTTTTTTTTTTTTTTTTTTTTTTTTTTTTTTTTTTTTTTTTTTTTTTTTTTTTTTTTTTTTTTTTTTTTTTTTTTTTTTTTTTTTTTTTTTTTTTTTTTTTTTTTTTTTTTTTTTTTTTTTTTTTTTTTTTTTTTTTTTTTTTTTTTTTTTTTTTTTTTTTTTTTTTTTTTTTTTTTTTTTTTTTTTTTTTTTTTTTTTTTTTTTTTTTTTTTTTTTTTTTTTTTTTTTTTTTTTTTTTTTTATTTTTTTTTTTTTTTTTTTTTTTTTTTTTTTTTTTTTTTTTTTTTTTTTTTTTTTTTTTTTTTTTTTTTTTTTTTTTTTTTTTTTTTTTTTTTTTTTTTTTTTTTTTTTTTTTTTTTTTTTTTTTTTTTTTTTTTTTTTTTTTTTTTTTTTTTTTTTTTTTTTTTTTTTTTTTTTTTTTTTTTTTTTTTTTTTTTTTTTTTTTTTTTTTTTTTTTTTTTTTTTTTTTTTTTTTTTTTTTTTTTTTTTTTTTTTTTTTTTTTTTTTTTTTTTTTTTTTTTTTTTTTTTTTTTTTTTTTTTTTTTTTTTTTTTTTTTTTTTTTTTTTTTTTTTTTTTTTTTTTTTTTTTTTTTTTTTTTTTTTTTTTTTTTTTTTTTTTTTTTTTTTTTTTTTTTTTTTTTTTTTTTTTTTTTTTTTTTTTTTTTTTTTTTTTTTTTTTTTTTTTTTTTTTTTTTTTTTTTTTTTTTTTTTTTTTTTTTTTTTTTTTTTTTTTTTTTTTTTTTTTTTTTTTTTTTTTTTTTTTTTTTTTTTTTTTTTTTTTTTTTTTTTTTTTTTTTTTTTTTTTTTTTTTTTTTTTTTTTTTTTTTTTTTTTTTTTTTTTTTTTTTTTTTTTTTTTTTTTTTTTTTTTTTTTTTTTTTTTTTTTTTTTTTTTTTTTTTTTTTTTTTTTTTTTTTTTTTTTTTTTTTTTTTTTTTTTTTTTTTTTTTTTTTTTTTTTTTATTTTTTTTTTTTTTTTTTTTTTTTTTTTTTTTTTTTTTTTTTTTTTTTTTTTTTTTTTTTTTTTTTTTTTTTTTTTTTTTTTTTTTTTTTTTTTTTTTTTTTTTTTTTTTTTTTTTTTTTTTTTTTTTTTTTTTTTTTTTTTTTTTTTTTTTTTTTTTTTTTTTTTTTTTTTTTTTTTTTTTTTTTTTTTTTTTTTTTTTTTTTTTTTTTTTTTTTTTTTTTTTTTTTTTTTATTTTTTTTTTTTTTTTTTTTTTTTTTTTTTTTTTTTTTTTTTTTTTTTTTTTTTTTTTTTTTTTTTTTTTTTTTTTTTTTTTTTTTTTTTTTTTTTTTTTTTTTTTTTTTTTTTTTTTTTTTTTTTTTTTTTTATTTTTTTTTTTTTTTTTTTTTTTTTTTTTTTTTTTTTTTTTTTTTTTTTTTTTTTTTTTTTTTTTTTTTTTTTTTTTTTTTTTTTTTTTTTTTTTTTTTTTTTTTTTTTTTTTTTTTTTTTTTTTTTTTTTTTTTTTTTTTTTTTTTTTTTTTTTTTTTTTTTTTTTTTTTTTTTTTTTTTTTTTTTTTTTTTTTTTTTTTTTTTTTTTTTTTTTTTTTTTTTTTTTTTTTTTTTTATTTTTTTTTTTTTTTTTTTTTTTTTTTTTTTTTTTTTTTTTTTTTTTTTTTTTTTTTTTTTTTTTTTTTTTTTTTTTTTTTTTTTTTTTTTTTTTTTTTTTTTTTTTTATTTTTTTTTTTTTTTTTTTTTTTTTTTTTTTTTTTTTTTTTTTTTTTTTTTTTTTTTTTTTTTTTTTTTTTTTTTTTTTTTTTTTTTTTTTTTTTTTTTTTTTTTTTTTTTTTTTTTTTTTTTTTTTTTTTTTTTTTTTTTTTTTTTTTTTTTTTTTTTTTTTTTTTTTTTTTTTTTTTTTTTTTTTTTTTTTTTTTTTTTTTTTTTTTTTTTTTTTTTTTTTTTTTTTTTTTTTTTTTTTTTTTTTTTTTTTTTTTTTTTTTTTTTTTTTTTTTTTTTTTTTTTTTTTTTTTTTTTTTTTTTTTTTTTTTTTTTTTTTTTTTTTTTTTTTTTTTTTTTTTTTTTTTTTTTTTTTTTTTTTTTTTTTTTTTTTTTTTTTTTTTTTTTTTTTTTTTTTTTTTTTTTTTTTTTTTTTTTTTTTTTTTTTTTTTTTTTTTTTTTTTTTTTTTTTTTTTTTTTTTTTTTTTTTTTTTTTTTTTTTTTTTTTTTTTTTTTTTTTTTTTTTTTTTTTTTTTTTTTTTTTTTTTTTTTTTTTTTTTTTTTTTTTTTTTTTTTTTTTTTTTTTTTTTTTTTTTTTTTTTTTTTTTTTTTTTTTTTTTTTTTTTTTTTTTTTTTTTTTTTTTTTTTTTTTTTTTTTTTTTTTTTTTTTTTTTTTTTTTTTTTTTTTTTTTTTTTTTTTTTTTTTTTTTTTTTTTTTTTTTTTTTTTTTTTTTTTTTTTTTTTTTTTTTTTTTTTTTTTTTTTTTTTTTTTTTTTTTTTTTTTTTTTTTTTTTTTTTTTTTTTTTTTTTTTTTTTTTTTTTTTTTTTTTTTTTTTTTTTTTTTTTTTTTTTTTTTTTTTTTTTTTTTTTTTATTTTTTTTTTTTTTTTTTTTTTTTTTTTTTTTTTTTTTTTTTTTTTTTTTTTTTTTTTTTTTTTTTTTTTTTTTTTTTTTTTTTTTTTTTTTTTTTTTTTTTTTTTTTTTTTTTTTTTTTTTTTTTTTTTTTTTTTTTTTTTTTTTTTTTTTTTTTTTTTTTTTTTTTTTTTTTTTTTTTTTTTTTTTTTTTTTTTTTTTTTTTTTTTTTTTTTTTTTTTTTTTTTTTTTTTTTTTTTTTTTTTTTTTTTTTTTTTTTTTTTTTTTTTTTTTTTTTTTTTTTTTTTTTTTTTTTTTTTTTTTTTTTTTTTTTTTTTTTTTTTTTTTTTTTTTTTTTTTTTTTTTTTTTTTTTTTTTTTTTTTTTTTTTTTTTTTTTTTTTTTTTTTTTTTTTTTTTTTTTTTTTTTTTTTTTTTTTTTTTTTTTTTTTTTTTTTTTTTTTTTTTTTTTTTTTTTTTTTTTTTTTTTTTTTTTTTTTTTTTTTTTTTTTTTTTTTTTTTTTTTTTTTTTTTTTTTTTTTTTTTTTTTTTTTTTTTTTTTTTTTTTTTTTTTTTTTTTTTTTTTTTTTTTTTTTTTTTTTTTTTTTTTTTTTTTTTTTTTTTTTTTTTTTTTTTTTTTTTTTTTTTTTTTTTTTTTTTTTTTTTTTTTTTTTTTTTTTTTTTTTTTTTTTTTTTTTTTTTTTTTTTTTTTTTTTTTTTTTTTTTTTTTTTTTTTTTTTTTTTTTTTTTTTTTTTTTTTTTTTTTTTTTTTTTTTTTTTTTTTTTTTTTTTTTTTTTTTTTTTTTTTTTTTTTTTTTTTTTTTTTTTTTTTTTTTTTATTTTTTTTTTTTTTTTTTTTTTTTTTTTTTTTTTTTTTTTTTTTTTTTTTTTTTTTTTTTTTTTTTTTTTTTTTTTTTTTTTTTTTTTTTTTTTTTATTTTTTTTTTTTTTTTTTTTTTTTTTTTTTTTTTTTTTTTTTTTTTTTTTTTTTTTTTTTTTTTTTTTTTTTTTTTTTTTTTTTTTTTTTTTTTTTTTTTTTTTTTTTTTTTTTTTTTTTTTTTTTTTTTTTTTTTTTTTTTTTTTTTTTTTTTTTTTTTTTTTTTTTTTTTTTTTTTTTTTTTTTTTTTTTTTTTTTTTTTTTTTTTTTTTTTTTTTTTTTTTTTTTTTTTTTTTTTTTTTTTTTTTTTTTTTTTTTTTTTTTTTTTTTTTTTTTTTTTTTTTTTTTTTTTTTTTTTTTTTTTTTTTTTTTTTTTTTTTTTTTTTTTTTTTTTTTTTTTTTTTTTTTTTTTTTTTTTTTTTTTTTTTTTTTTTTTTTTTTTTTTTTTTTTTTTTTTTTTTTTTTTTTTTTTTTTTTTTTTTTTTTTTTTTTTTTTTTTTTTTTTTTTTTTTTTTTTTTTTTTTTTTTTTTTTTTTTTTTTTTTTTTTTTTTTTTTTTTTTTTTTTTTTTTTTTTTTTTTTTTTTTTTTTTTTTTTTTTTTTTTTTTTTTTTTTTTTTTTTTTTTTTTTTTTTTTTTTTTTTTTTTTTTTTTTTTTTTTTTTTTTTTTTTTTTTTTTTTTTTTTTTTTTTTTTTTTTTTTTTTTTTTTTTTATTTTTTTTTTTTTTTTTTTTTTTTTTTTTTTTTTTTTTTTTTTTTTTTTTTTTTTTTTTTTTTTTTTTTTTTTTTTTTTTTTTTTTTTTTTTTTTTTTTTTTTTTTTTTTTTTTTTTTTTTTTTTTTTTTTTTTTTTTTTTTTTTTTTTTTTTTTTTTTTTTTTTTTTTTTTTTTTTTTTTTTTTTTTTTTTTTTTTTTTTTTTTTTTTTTTTTTTTTTTTTTTTTTTTTTTTTTTTTTTTTTTTTTTTTTTTTTTTTTTTTTTTTTTTTTTTTTTTTTTTTTTTTTTTTTTTTTTTTTTTTTTTTTTTTTTTTTTTTTTTTTTTTTTTTTTTTTTTTTTTTTTTTTTTTTTTTTTTTTTTTTTTTTTTTTTTTTTTTTTTTTTTTTTTTTTTTTTTTTTTTTTTTTTTTTTTTTTTTTTTTTTTTTTTTTTTTTTTTTTTTTTTTTTTTTTTTTTTTTTTTTTTTTTTTTTTTTTTTTTTTTTTTTTTTTTTTTTTTTTTTTTTTTTTTTTTTTTTTATTTTTTTTTTTTTTTTTTTTTTTTTTTTTTTTTTTTTTTTTTTTTTTTTTTTTTTTTTTTTTTTTTTTTTTTTTTTTTTTTTTTTTTTTTTTTTTTTTTTTTTTTTTTTTTTTTTTTTTTTTTTTTTTTTTTTTTTTTTTTTTTTTTTTTTTTTTTTTTTTTTTTTTTTTTTTTTTTTTTTTTTTTTTTTTTTTTTTTTTTTTTTTTTTTTTTTTTTTTTTTTTTTTTTTTTTTTTTTTTTTTTTTTTTTTTTTTTTTTTTTTTTTTTTTTTTTTTTTTTTTTTTTTTTTTTTTTTTTTTTTTTTTTTTTTTTTTTTTTTTTTTTTTTTTTTTTTTTTTTTTTTTTTTTTTTTTTTTTTTTTTTTTTTTTTTTTTTTTTTTTTTTTTTTTTTTTTTTTTTTTTTTTTTTTTTTTTTTTTTTTTTTTTTTTTTTTTTTTTTTTTTTTTTTTTTTTTTTTTTTTTTTTTTTTTTTTTTTTTTTTTTTTTTTTTTTTTTTTTTTTTTTTTTTTTTTTTTTTTTTTTTTTTTTTTTTTTTTTTTTTTTTTTTTTTTTTTTTTTTTTTTTTTTTTTTTTTTTTTTTTTTTTTTTTTTTTTTTTTTTTTTTTTTTTTTTTTTTTTTTTTTTTTTTTTTTTTTATTTTTTTTTTTTTTTTTTTTTTTTTTTTTTTTATTTTTTTTTTTTTTTTTTTTTTTTTTTTTTTTTTTTTTTTTTTTTTTTTTTTTTTTTTTTTTTTTTTTTTTTTTTTTTTTTTTTTTTTTTTATTTTTTTTTTTTTTTTTTTTTTTTTTTTTTTTTTTTTTTTTTTTTTTTTTTTTTTTTTTTTTTTTTTTTTTTTTTTTTTTTTTTTTTTTTTTTTTTTTTTTTTTTTTTTTTTTTTTTTTTTTTTTTTTTTTTTTTTTTTTTTTTTTTTTTTTTTTTTTTTTTTTTTTTTTTTTTTTTTTTTTTTTTTTTTTTTTTTTTTTTTTTTTTTTTTTTTTTTTTTTTTTTTTTTTTTTTTTTTTTTTTTTTTTTTTTTTTTTTTTTTTTTTTTTTTTTTTTTTTTTTTTTTTTTTTTTTTTTTTTTTTTTTTTTTTTTTTTTTTTTTTTTTTTTTTTTTTTTTTTTTTTTTTTTTTTTTTTTTTTTTTTTTTTTTTTTTTTTTTTTTTTTTTTTTTTTTTTTTTTTTTTTTTTTTTTTTTTTTTTTTTTTTTTTTTTTTTTTTTTTTTTTTTTTTTTTTTTTTTTTTTTTTTTTTTTTTTTTTTTTTTTTTTTTTTTTTTTTTTTTTTTTTTTTTTTTTTTTTTTTTTTTTTTTTTTTTTTTTTTTTTTTTTTTTTTTTTTTTTTTTTATTTTTTTTTTTTTTTTTTTTTTTTTTTTTTTTTTTTTTTTTTTTTTTTTTTTTTTTTTTTTTTTTTTTTTTTTTTTTTTTTTTTTTTTTTTTTTTTTTTTTTTTTTTTTTTTTTTTTTTTTTTTTTTTTTTTTTTTTTTTTTTTTTTTTTTTTTTTTTTTTTTTTTTTATTTTTTTTTTTTTTTTTTTTTTTTTTTTTTTTTTTTTTTTTTTTTTTTTTTTTTTTTTTTTTTTTTTTTTTTTTTTTTTTTTTTTTTTTTTTTTTTTTTTTTTTTTTTTTTTTTTTTTTTTTTTTTTTTTTTTTTTTTTTTTTTTTTTTTTTTTTTTTTTTTTTTTTTTTTTTTTTTTTTTTTTTTTTTTTTTTTTTTTTTTTTTTTTTTTTTTTTTTTTTTTTTTTTTTTTTTTTTTTTTTATTTTTTTTTTTTTTTTTTTTTTTTTTTTTTTTTTTTTTTTTTTTTTTTTTTTTTTTTTTTTTTTTTTTTTTTTTTTTTTTTTTTTTTTTTTTTTTTTTTTTTTTTTTTTTTTTTTTTTTTTTTTTTTTTTTTTTTTTTTTTTTATTTTTTTTTTTTTTTTTTTTTTTTTTTTTTTTTTTTTTTTTTTTTTTTTTTTTTTTTTTTTTTTTTTTTTTTTTTTTTTTTTTTTTTTTTTTTTTTTTTTTTTTTTTTTTTTTTTTTTTTTTTTTTTTTTTTTTTTTTATTTTTTTTTTTTTTTTTTTTTTTTTTTTTTTTTTTTTTTTTTTTTTTTTTTTTTTTTTTTTTTTTTTTTTTTTTTTTTTTTTTTTTTTTTTTTTTTTTTTTTTTTTTTTTTTTTTTTTTTTTTTTTTTTTTTTTTTTTTTTTTTTTTTTTTTTTTTTTTTTTTTTTTTTTTTTTTTTTTTTTTTTTTTTTTTTTTTTTTTTTTTTTTTTTTTTTTTTTTTTTTTTTTTTTTTTTTTTTTTTTTTTTTTTTTTTTTTTTTTTTTTTTTTTTTTTTTTTTTTTTTTTTTTTTTTTTTTTTTTTTTTTTTTTTTTTTTTTTTTTTTTTTTTTTTTTTTTTTTTTTTTTTTTTTTTTTTTATTTTTTTTTTTTTTTTTTTTTTTTTTTTTTTTTTTTTTTTTTTTTTTTTTTTTTTTTTTTTTTTTTTTTTTTTTTTTTTTTTTTTTTTTTTTTTTTTTTTTTTTTTTTTTTTTTTTTTTTTTTTTTTTTTTTTTTTTTTTTTTTTTTTTTTTTTTTTTTTTTTTTTTTTTTTTTTTTTTTTTTTTTTTTTTTTTTTTTTTTTTTTTTTTTTTTTTTTTTTTTTTTTTTTTTTTTTTTTTTTTTTTTTTTTTTTTTTTTTTTTTTTTTTTTTTTTTTTTTTTTTTTTTTTTTTTTTTTTTTTTTTTTTTTTTTTTTTTTTTTTTTTTTTTTTTTTTTTTTTTTTTTTTTTTTTTTTTTTTTTTTTTTTTTTTTTTTTTTTTTTTTTTTTTTTTTTTTTTTTTTTTTTTTTTTTTTTTTTTTTTTTTTTTTTTTTTTTTTTTTTTTTTTTTTTTTTTTTTTTTTTTTTTTTTTTTTTTTTTTTTTTTTTTTTTTTTTTTTTTTTTTTTTTTTTTTTTTTTTTTTTTTTTTTTTTTTTTTTTTTTTTTTTTTTTTTTTTTTTTTTTTTTTTTTTTTTTTTTTTTTTTTTTTTTTTTTTTTTTTTTTTTTTTTTTTTTTTTTTTTTTTTTTTTTTTTTTTTTTTTTTTTTTTTTTTTTTTTTTTTTTTTTTTTTTTTTTTTTTTTTTTTTTTTTTTTTTTTTTTTTTTTTTTTTTTTTTTTTTTTTTTTTTTTTTTTTTTTTTTTTTTTTTTTTTTTTTTTTTTTTTTTTTTTTTTTTTTTTTTTTTTTTTTTTTTTTTTTTTTTTTTTTTTTTTTTTTTTTTTTTTTTTTTTTTTTTTTTTTTTTTTTTTTTTTTTTTTTTTTTTTTTTTTTTTTTTTTTTTTTTTTTTTTTTTTTTTTTTTTTTATTTTTTTTTTTTTTTTTTTTTTTTTTTTTTTTTTTTTTTTTTTTTTTTTTTTTTTTTTTTTTTTTTTTTTTTTTTTTTTTTTTTTTTTTTTTTTTTTTTTTTTTTTTTTTTTTTTTTTTTTTTTTTTTTTTTTTTTTTTTTTTTTTTTTTTTTTTTTTTTTTTTTTTTTTTTTTTTTTTTTTTTTTTTTTTTTTTTTTTTTTTTTTTTTTTTTTTTTTTTTTTTTTTTTTTTTTTTTTTTTTTTTTTTTTTTTTTTTTTTTTTTTTTTTTTTTTTTTTTTTTTTTTTTTTTTTTTTTTTTTTTTTTTTTTTTTTTTTTTTTTTTTTTTTTTTTTTTTTTTTTTTTTTTTTTTTTTTTTTTTTTTTTTTTTTTTTTTTTTTTTTTTTTTTTTTTTTTTTTTTTTTTTTTTTTTTTTTTTTTTTTTTTTTTTTTTTTTTTTTTTTTTTTTTTTTTTTTTTTTTTTTTTTTTTTTTTTTTTTTTTTTTTTTTTTTTTTTTTTTTTTTTTTTTTTTTTTTTTTTTTTTTTTTTTTTTTTTTTTTTTTTTTTTTTTTTTTTTTTTTTTTTTTTTTTTTTTTTTTTTTTTTTTTTTTTTTTTTTTTTTTTTTTTTTTTTTTTTTTTTTTTTTTTTTTTTTTTTTTTTTTTTTTTTTTTTTTTTTTTTTTTTTTTTTTTTTTTTTTTTTTTTTTTTTTTTTTTTTTTTTTTTTTTTTTTTTTTTTTTTTTTTTTTATTTTTTTTTTTTTTTTTTTTTTTTTTTTTTTTTATTTTTTTTTTTTTTTTTTTTTTTTTTTTTTTTTTTTTTTTTTTTTTTTTTTTTTTTTTTTTTTTTTTTTTTTTTTTTTTTTTTTTTTTTTTTTTTTTTTTTTTTTTTTTTTTTTTTTTTTTTTTTTTTTTTTTTTTTTTTTTTTTTTTTTTTTTTTTTTTTTTTTTTTTTTTTTTTTTTTTTTTTTTTTTTTTTTTTTTTTTTTTTTTTTTTTTTTTTTTTTTTTTTTTTTTTTTTTTTTTTTTTTTTTTTTTTTTTTTTTTTTTTTTTTTTTTTTTTTTTTTTTTTTTTTTTTTTTTTTTTTTTTTTTTTTTTTTTTTTTTTTTTTTTTTTTTTTTTTTTTTTTTTTTTTTTTTTTTTTTTTTTTTTTTTTTTTTTTTTTTTTTTTTTTTTTTTTTTTTTTTTTTTTTTTTTTTTTTTTTTTTTTTTTTTTTTTTTTTTTTTTTTTTTTTTTTTTTTTTTTTTTTTTTTTTTTTTTTTTTTTTTTTTTTTTTTTTTTTTTTTTTTTTTTTTTTTTTTTTTTTTTTTTTTTTTTTTTTTTTTTTTTTTTTTTTTTTTTTTTTTTTTTTTTTTTTTTTTTTTTTTTTTTTTTTTTTTTTTTTTTTTTTTTTTTTTTTTTTTTTTTTTTTTTTTTTTTTTTTTTTTTTTTTTTTTTTTTTTTTTTTTTTTTTTTTTTTTTTTTTTTTTTTTTTTTTTTTTTTTTTTTTTTTTTTTTTTTTTTTTTTTTTTTTTTTTTTTTTTTTTTTTTTTTTTTTTTTTTTTTTTTTTTTTTTTTTTTTTTTTTTTTTTTTTTTTTTTTTTTTTTTTTTTTTTTTTTTTTTTTTTTTTTTTTTTTTTTTTTTTTTTTTTTTTTTTTTTTTTTTTTTTTTTTTTTTTTTTTTTTTTTTTTTTTTTTTTTTTTTTTTTTTTTTTTTTTTTTTTTTTTTTTTTTTTTTTTTTTTTTTTTTTTTTTTTTTTTTTTTTTTTTTTTTTTTTTTTTTTTTTTTTTTTTTTTTTTTTTTTTTTTTTTTTTTTTTTTTTTATTTTTTTTTTTTTTTTTTTTTTTTTTTTTTTTTTTTTTTTTTTTTTTTTTTTTTTTTTTTTTTTTTTTTTTTTTTTTTTTTTTTTTTTTTTTTTTTTTTTTTTTTTTTTTTTTTTTTTTTTTTTTTTTTTTTTTTTTTTTTTTTTTTTTTTTTTTTTTTTTTTTTTTTTTTTTTTTTTTTTTTTTTTTTTTTTTTTTTTTTTTTTTTTTTTTTTTTTTTTTTTTTTTTTTTTTTTTTTTTTTTTTTTTTTTTTTTTTTTTTTTTTTTTTTTTTTTTTTTTTTTTTTTTTTTTTTTTTTTTTTTTTTTTTTTTTTTTTTTTTTTTTTTTTTTTTTTTTTTTTTTTTTTTTTTTTTTTTTTTTTTTTTTTTTTTTTTTTTTTTTTTTTTTTTTTTTTTTTTTTTTTTTTTTTTTTTTTTTTTTTTTTTTTTTTTTTTTTTTTTTTTTTTTTTTTTTTTTTTTTTTTTTTTTTTTTTTTTTTTTTTTTTTTTTTTTTTTTTTTTTTTTTTTTTTTTTTTTTTTTTTTTTTTTTTTTTTTTTTTTTTTTTTTTTTTTTTTTTTTTTTTTTTTTTTTTTTTTTTTTTTTTTTTTTTTTTTTTTTTTTTTTTTTTTTTTTTTTTTTTTTTTTTTTTTTTTTTTTTTTTTTTTTTTTTTTTTTTTTTTTTTTTTTTTTTTTTTTTTTTTTTTTTTTTTTTTTTTTTTTTTTTTTTTTTTTTTATTTTTTTTTTTTTTTTTTTTTTTTTTTTTTTTTTTTTTTTTTTTTTTTTTTTTTTTTTTTTTTTTTTTTTTTTTTTTTTTTTTTTTTTTTTTTTTTTTTTTTTTTTTTTTTTTTTTTTTTTTTTTTTTTTTTTTTTTTTTTTTTTTTTTTTTTTTTTTTTTTTTTTTTTTTTTTTTTTTTTTTTTTTTTTTTTTTTTTTTTTTTTTTTTTTTTTTTTTTTTTTTTTTTTTTTTTTTTTTTTTTTTTTTTTTTTTTTTTTTTTTTTTTTTTTTTTTTTTTTTTTTTTTTTTTTTTTTTTTTTTTTTTTTTTTTTTTTTTTTTTTTTTTTTTTTTTTTTTTTTTTTTTTTTTTTTTTTTTTTTTTTTTTTTTTTTTTTTTTTTTATTTTTTTTTTTTTTTTTTTTTTTTTTTTTTTTTTTTTTTTTTTTTTTTTTTTTTTTTTTTTTTTTTTTTTTTTTTTTTTTTTTTTTTTTTTTTTTTTTTTTTTTTTTTTTTTTTTTTTTTTTTTTTTTTTTTTTTTTTTTTTTTTTTTTTTTTTTTTTTTTTTTTTTTTTTTTTTTTTTTTTTTTTTTTTTTTTTTTTTTTTTTTTTTTTTTTTTTTTTTTTTTTTTTTTTTTTTTTTTTTTTTTTTTTTTTTTTTTTTTTTTTTTTTTTTTTTTTTTTTTTTTTTTTTTTTTTTTTTTTTTTTTTTTTTTTTTTTTTTTTTTTTTTTTTTTTTTTTTTTTTTTTTTTTTTTTTTTTTTTTTTTTTTTTTTTTTTTTTTTTTTTTTTTTTTTTTTTTTTTTTTTTTTTTTTTTTTTTTTTTTTTTTTTTTTTTTTTTTTTTTTTTTTTTTTTTTTTTTTTTTTTTTTTTTTTTTTTTTTTTTTTTTTTTTTTTTTTTTTTTTTTTTTTTTTTTTTTTTTTTTTTTTTTTTTTTTTTTTTTTTTTTTTTTTTTTTTTTTTATTTTTTTTTTTTTTTTTTTTTTTTTTTTTTTTTTTTTTTTTTTTTTTTTTTTTTTTTTTTTTTTTTTTTTTTTTTTTTTTTTTTTTTTTTTTTTTTTTTTTTTTTTTTTTTTTTTTTTTTTTTTTTTTTTTTTTTTTTTTTTTTTTTTTTTTTTTTTTTTTTTTTTTTTTTTTTTTTTTTTTTTTTTTTTTTTTTTTTTTTTTTTTTTTTTTTTTTTTTTTTTTTTTTTTTTTTTTTTTTTTTTTTTTTTTTTTTTTTTTTTTTTTTTTTTTTTTTTTTTTTTTTTTTTTTTTTTTTTTTTTTTTTTTTTTTTTTTTTTTTTTTTTTTTTTTTTTTTTTTTTTTTTTTTTTTTTTTTTTTTTTTTTTTTTTTTTTTTTTTTTTTTTTTTTTTTTTTTTTTTTTTTTTTTTTTTTTTTTTTTTTTTTTTTTTTTTTTTTTTTTTTTTTTTTTTTTTTTTTTTTTTTTTTTTTTTTTTTTTTTTTTTTTTTTTTTTTTTTTTTTTTTTTTTTTTTTTTTTTTTTTTTTTTTTTTTTTTTTTTTTTTTTTTTTTTTTTTTTTTTTTTTTTTTTTTTTTTTTTTTTTTTTTTTTTTTTTTTTTTTTTTTTTTTTTTTTTTTTTTTTTTTTTTTTTTTTTTTTTTTTTTTTTTTTTTTTTTTTTTTTTTTTTTTTTTTTTTTTTTTTTTTTTTTTTTTTTTTTTTTTTTTTTTTTTTTTTTTTTTTTTTTTTTTTTTTTTTTTTTTTTTTTTTTTTTTTTTTTTTTTTTTTTTTTTTTTTTTTTTTTTTTTTTTTTTTTTTTTTTTTTTTTTTTTTTTTTTTTTTTTTTTTTTTTTTTTTTTTTTTTTTTTTTTTTTTTTTTTTTTTTTTTTTTTTTTTTTTTTTTTTTTTTTTTTTTTTTTTTTTTTTTTTTTTTTTTTTTTTTTTTTTTTTTTTTATTTTTTTTTTTTTTTTTTTTTTTTTTTTTTTTTTTTTTTTTTTTTTTTTTTTTTTTTTTTTTTTTTTTTTTTTTTTTTTTTTTTTTTTTTTTTTTTTTTTTTTTTTTTTTTTTTTTTTTTTTTTTTTTTTTTTTTTTTTTTTTTTTTTTTTTTTTTTTTTTTTTTTTTTTTTTTTTTTTTTTTTTTTTTTTTTTTTTTTTTTTTTTTTTTTTTTTTTTTTTTTTTTTTTTTTTTTTTTTTTTTTTTTTTTTTTTTTTTTTTTTTTTTTTTTTTTTTTTTTTTTTTTTTTTTTTTTTTTTTTTTTTTTTTTTTTTTTTTTTTTTTTTTATTTTTTTTTTTTTTTTTTTTTTTTTTTTTTTTTTTTTTTTTTTTTTTTTTTTTTTTTTTTTTTTTTTTTTTTTTTTTTTTTTTTTTTTTTTTTTTTTTTTTTTTTTTTTTTTTTTTTTTTTTTTTTTTTTTTTTTTTTTTTTTTTTTTTTTTTTTTTTTTTTTTTTTTTTTTTTTTTTTTTTTTTTTTTTTTTTTTTTTTTTTTTTTTATTTTTTTTTTTTTTTTTTTTTTTTTTTTTTTTTTTTTTTTTTTTTTTTTTTTTTTTTTTTTTTTTTTTTTTTTTTTTTTTTTTTTTTTTTTTTTTTTTTTTTTTTTTTTTTTTTTTTTTTTTTTTTTTTTTTTTTTTTTTTTTTTTTTTTTTTTTTTTTTTTTTTTTTTTTTTTTTATTTTTTTTTTTTTTTTTTTTTTTTTTTTTTTTTTTTTTTTTTTTTTTTTTTTTTTTTTTTTTTTTTTTTTTTTTTTTTTTTTTTTTTTTTTTTTTTTTTTTTTTTTTTTTTTTTTTTTTTTTTTTTTTTTTTTTTTTTTTTTTTTTTTTTTTTTTTTTTTTTTTTTTTTTTTTTTTTTTTTTTTTTTTTTTTTTTTTTTTTTTTTTTTTTTTTTTTTTTTTTTTTTTTTTTTTTTTTTTTTTTTTTTTTTTTTTTTTTTTTTTTTTTTTTTTTTTTTTTTTTTTTTTTTTTTTTTTTTTTTTTTTTTTTTTTTTTTTTTTTTTTTTTTTTTTTTTTTTTTTTTTTTTTTTTTTTTTTTTTTTTTTTTTTTTTTTTTTTTTTTTTTTTTTTTTTTTTTTTTTTTTTTTTTTTTTTTTTTTTTTTTTTTTTTTTTTTTTTTTTTTTTTTTTTTTTTTTTTTTTTTTTTTTTTTTTTTTTTTTTTTTTTTTTTTTTTTTTTTTTTTTTTTTTTTTTTTTTTTTTTTTTTTTTTTTTTTTTTTTTTTTTTTTTTTTTTTTTTTTTTTTTTTTTTTTTTTTTTTTTTTTTTTTTTTTTTTTTTTTTTTTTTTTTTTTTTTTTTTTTTTTTTTTTTTTTTTTTTTTTTTTTTTTTTTTTTTTTTTTTTTTTTTTTTTTTTTTTTTTTTTTTTTTTTTTTTTTTTTTTTTTTTTTTTTTTTTTTTTTTTTTTTTTTTTTTTTTTTTTTTTTTTTTTTTTTTTTTTTTTTTTTTTTTTTTTTTTTTTTTTTTTTTTTTTTTTTTTTTTTTTTTTTTTTTTTTTTTTTTTTTTTTTTTTTTTTTTTTTTTTTTTTTTTTTTTTTTTTTTTTTTTTTTTTTTTTTTTTTTTTTTTTTTTTTTTTTTTTTTTTTTTTTTTTTTTTTTTTTTATTTTTTTTTTTTTTTTTTTTTTTTTTTTTTTTTTTTTTTTTTTTTTTTTTTTTTTTTTTTTTTTTTTTTTTTTTTTTTTTTTTTTTTTTTTTTTTTTTTTTTTTTTTTTTTTTTTTTTTTTTTTTTTTTTTTTTTTTTTTTTTTTTTTTTTTTTTTTTTTTTTTTTTTTTTTTTTTTTTTTTTTTTTTTTTTTTTTTTTTTTTTTTTTTTTTTTTTTTTTTTTTTTTTTTTTTTTTTTTTTTTTTTTTTTTTTTTTTTTTATTTTTTTTTTTTTTTTTTTTTTTTTTTTTTTTTTTTTTTTTTTTTATTTTTTTTTTTTTTTTTTTTTTTTTTTTTTTTTTTTTTTTTTTTTTTTTTTTTTTTTTTTTTTTTTTTTTTTTTTTTTTTTTTTTTTTTTTTTTTTTTTTTTTTTTTTTTTTTTTTTTTTTTTTTTTTTTTTTTTTTTTTTTTTTTTTTTTTTTTTTTTTTTTTTTTTTTTTTTTTTTTTTTTTTTTTTTTTTTTTTTTTTTTTTTTTTTTTTTTTTTTTTTTTTTTTTTTTTTTTTTTTTTTTTTTTTTTTTTTTTTTTTTTTTTTTTTTTTTTTTTTTTTTTTTTTTTTTTTTTTTTTTTTTTTTTTTTTTTTTTTTTTTTTTTTTTTTTTTTTTTTTTTTTTTTTTTTTTTTTTTTTTTTTTTTTTTTTTTTTTTTTTTTTTTTTTTTTTTTTTTTTTTTTTTTTTTTTTTTTTTTTTTTTTTTTTTTTTTTTTTTTTTTTTTTTTTTTTTTTTTTTTTTTTTTTTTTTTTTTTTTTTTTTTTTTTTTTTTTTTTTTTTTTTTTTTTTTTTTTTTTTTTTTTTTTTTTTTTTTTTTTTTTTTTTTTATTTTTTTTTTTTTTTTTTTTTTTTTTTTTTTTTTTTTTTTTTTTTTTTTTTTTTTTTTTTTTTTTTTTTTTTTTTTTTTTTTTTTTTTTTTTTTTTTTTTTTTTTTTTTTTTTTTTTTTTTTTTTTTTTTTTTTTTTTTTTTTTTTTTTTTTTTTTTTTTTTTTTTTTTTTTTTTTTTTTTTTTTTTTTTTTTTTTTTTTTTTTTTTTTTTTTTTTTTTTTTTTTTTTTTTTTTTTTTTTTTTTTTTTTTTTTTTTTTTTTTTTTTTTTTTTTTTTTTTTTTTTTTTTTTTTTTTTTTTTTTTTTTTTTTTTTTTTTTTTTTTTTTTTTTTTTTTTTTTTTTTATTTTTTTTTTTTTTTTTTTTTTTTTTTTTTTTTTTTTTTTTTTTTTTTTTTTTTTTTTTTTTTTTTTTTTTTTTTTTTTTTTTTTTTTTTTTTTTTTTTTTTTTTTTTTTTTTTTTTTTTTTTTTTTTTTTTTTTTTTTTTTTTTTTTTTTTTTTTTTTTTTTTTTTTTTTTTTTTTTTTTTTTTTTTTTTTTTTTTTTTTTTTTTTTTTTTTTTTTTTTTTTTTTTTTTTTTTTTTTTTTTTTTTTTTTTTTTTTTTTTTTTTTTTTTTTTTTTTTTTTTTTTTTTTTTTTTTTTTTTTTTTTTTTTTTTTTTTTTTTTTTTTTTTTTTTTTTTTTTTTTTTTTTTTTTTTTTTTTTTTTTTTTTTTTTTTTTTTTTTTTTTTTTTTTTTTTTTTTTTTTTTTTTTTTTTTTTTTTTTTTTTTTTTTTTTTTTTTTTTTTTTTTTTTTTTTTTTTTTTTTTTTTTTTTTTTTTTTTTTTTTTTTTTTTTTTTTTTTTTTTTTTTTTTTTTTTTTTTTTTTTTTTTTTTTTTTTTTTTTTTTTTTTTTTTTTTTTTTTTTTTTTTTTTTTTTTTTTTTTTTTTTTTTTTTTTTTTTTTTTTTTTTTTTTTTTTTTTTTTTTTTTTTTTTTTTTTTTTTTTTTTTTTTTTTTTTTTTTTTTTTTTTTTTTTTTTTTTTTTTTTTTTTTTTTTTTTTTTTTTTTTTTTTTTTTTTTTTTTTTTTTTTTTTTTTTTTTTTTTTTTTTTTTTTTTTTTTTTTTTTTTTTTTTTTTTTTTTTTTTTTTTTTTTTTTTTTTTTTTTTTTTTTTTTTTTTTTTTTTTTTTTTTTTTTTTTTTTTTTTTTTTTTTTTTTTTTTTTTTTTTTTTTTTTTTTTTTTTTTTTTTTTTTTTTTTTTTTTTTTTTTTTTTTTTTTTTTTTTTTTTTTTTTTTTTTTTTTTTTTTTTTTTTTTTTTTTTTTTTTTTTTTTTTTTTTTTTTTTTTTTTTTTTTTTTTTTTTTTTTTTTTTTTTTTTTTTTTTTTTTTTTTTTTTTTTTTTTTTTTTTTTTTTTTTTTTTTTTTTTTTTTTTTTTTTTTTTTTTTTTTTTTTTTTTTTTTTTTTTTTTTTTTTTTTTTTTTTTTTTTTTTTTTTTTTTTTATTTTTTTTTTTTTTTTTTTTTTTTTTTTTTTTTTTTTTTTTTTTTTTTTTTTTTTTTTTTTTTTTTTTTTTTTTTTTTTTTTTTTTTTTTTTTTTTTTTTTTTTTTTTTTTTTTTTTTTTTTTTTTTTTTTTTTTTTTTTTTTTTTTTTTTTTTTTTTTTTTTTTTTTTTTTTTTTTTTTTTTTTTTTTTTTTTTTTTTTTTTTTTTTTTTTTTTTTTTTTTTTTTTTTTTTTTTTTTTTTTTTTTTTTTTTTTTTTTTTTTTTTTTTTTTTTTTTTTTTTTTTTTTTTTTTTTTTTTTTTTTTTTTTTTTTTTTTTTTTTTTTTTTTTTTTTTTTTTTTTTTTTTTTTTTTTTTTTTTTTTTTTTTTTTTTTTTTTTTTTTTTTTTTTTTTTTTTTTTTTTTTTTTTTTTTTTTTTTTTTTTTTTTTTTTTTTTTTTTTTTTTTTTTTTTTTTTTTTTTTTTTTTTTTTTTTTTTTTTTTTTTTTTTTTTTTTTTTTTTTTTTTTTTTTTTTTTTTTTTTTTTTTTTTTTTTTTTTTTTTTTTTTTTTTTTTTTTTTTTTTTTTTTTTTTTTTTTTTTTTTTTTTTTTTTTTTTTTTTTTTTTTTTTTTTTTTTTTTTTTTTTTTTTTTTTTTTTTTTTTTTTTTTTTTTTTTTTTTTTTTTTTTTTTTTTTTTTTTTTTTTTTTTTTTTTTTTTTTTTTTTTTTTTTTTTTTTTTTTTTTTTTTTTTTTTTTTTTTTTTTTTTTTTTTTTTTTTTTTTTTTTTTTTTTTTTTTTTTTTTTTTTTTTTTTTTTTTTTTTTTTTTTTTTTTTTTTTTTTTTTTTTTTTTTTTTTTTTTTTTTTTTTTTTTTTTTTTTTTTTTTTTTTTTTTTTTTTTTTTTTTTTTTTTTTTTTTTTTTTTTTTTTTTTTTTTTTTTTTTTTTTTTTTTTTTTTTTTTTTTTTTTTGTTTTTTTTTTTTTTTTTTTTTTTTTTTTTTTTTTTTTTTTTTTTTTTTTTTTTTTTATTTTTTTTTTTTTTTTTTTTTTTTTTTTTTTTTTTTTTTTTTTTTTTTTTTTTTTTTTTTTTTTTTTTTTTTTTTTTTTTTTTTTTTTTTTTTATTTTTTTTTTTTTTTTTTTTTTTTTTTTTTTTTTTTTTTTTTTTTTTTTTTTTTTTTTTTTTTTTTTTTTTTTTTTTTTTTTTTTTTTTTTTTTTTTTTTTTTTTTTTTTTTTTTTTTTTTTTTTTTTTTTTTTTTTTTTTTTTTTTTTTTTTTTTTTTTTTTTTTTTTTTTTTTTTTTTTTTTTTTTTTTTTTTTTTTTTTTTTTTTTTTTTTTTTTTTTTTTTTTTTTTTTTTTTTTTTTTTTTTTTTTTTTTTTTTTTTTTTTTTTTTTTTTTTTTTTTTTTTTTTTTTTTTTTTTTTTTTTTTTTTTTTTTTTTTTTTTTTTTTTTTTTTTTTTTTTTTTTTTTTTTTTTTTTTTTTTTTTTTTTTTTTTTTTTTTTTTTTTTTTTTTTTTTTTTTTTTTTTTTTTTTTTTTTTTTTTTTTTTTTTTTTTTTTTTTTTTTTTTTTTTTTTTTTTTTTTTTTTTTTTTTTTTTTTTTTTTTTTTTTTTTTTTTTTTTTTTTTTTTTTTTTTTTTTTTTTTTTTTTTTTTTTTTTTTTTTTTTTTTTTTTTTTTTTTTTTTTTTTTTTTTTTTTTTTTTTTTTTTTTTTTTTTTTTTTTTTTTTTTTTTTTTTTTTTTTTTTTTTTTTTTTTTTTTTTTTTTTTTTTTTTTTTTTTTTTTTTTTTTTTTTTTTTTTTTTTTTTTTTTTTTTTTTTTTTTTTTTTTTTTTTTTTTTTTTTTTTTTTTTTTTTTTTTTTTTTTTTTTTTTTTTTTTTTTTTTTTTTTTTTTTTTTATTTTTTTTTTTTTTTTTTTTTTTTTTTTTTTTTTTTTTTTTTTTTTTTTTTTTTTTTTTTTTTTTTTTTTTTTTTTTTTTTTTTTTTTTTTTTTTTTTTTTTTTTTTTTTTTTTTTTTTTTTTTTTTTTTTTTTTTTTTTTTTTTTTTTTTTTTTTTTTTTTTTTTTTTTTTTTTTTTTTTTTTTTTTTTTTTTTTTTTTTTTTTTTTTTTTTTTTTTTTTTTTTTTTTTTTTTTTTTTTTTTTTTTTTTTTTTTTTTTTTTTTTTTTTTTTTTTTTTTTTTTTTTTTTTTTTTTTTTTTTTTTTTTTTTTTTTTTTTTTTTTTTTTTTTTTTTTTTTTTTTTTTTTTTTTTTTTTTTTTTTTTTTTTTTTTTTTTTTTTTTTTTTTTTTTTTTTTTTTTTTTTTTTTTTTTTTTTTTTTTTTTTTTTTTTTTTTTTTTTTTTTTTTTTTTTTTTTTTTTTTTTTTTTTTTTTTTTTTTTTTTTTTTTTTTTTTTTTTTTTTTTTTTTTTTTTTTTTTTTTTTTTTTTTTTTTTTTTTTTTTTTTTTTTTTTTTTTTTTTTTTTTTTTTTTTTTTTTTTTTTTTTTTTTTTTTTTTTTTTTTTTTTTTTTTTTTTTTTTTTTTTATTTTTTTTTTTTTTTTTTTTTTTTTTTTTTTTTTTTTTTTTTTTTTTTTTTTTTTTTTTTTTTTTTTTTTTTTTTTTTTTTTTTTTTTTTTTTTTTTTTTTTTTTTTTTTTTTTTTTTTTTTTTTTTTTTTTTTTTTTTTTTTTTTTTTTTTTTTTTTTTTTTTTTTTTTTTTTTTTTTTTTTTTTTTTTTTTTTTTTTTTTTTTTTTTTTTTTTTTTTTTTTTTTTTTTTTTTTTTTTTTTTTTTTTTTTTTTTTTTTTTTTTTTTTTTTTTTTTTTTTTTTTTTTTTTTTTTTTTTTTTTTTTTTTTTTTTTTTTTTTTTTTTTTTTTTTTTTTTTTTTTTTTTTTTTTTTTTTTTTTTTTTTTTTTTTTTTTTTTTTTTTTTTTTTTTTTTTTTTTTTTTTTTTTTTTTTTTTTTTTTTTTTTTTTTTTTTTTTTTTTTTTTTTTTTTTTTTTTTTTTTTTTTTTTTTTTTTTTTTTTTTTTTTTTATTTTTTTTTTTTTTTTTTTTTTTTTTTTTTTTTTTTTTTTTTTTTTTTTTTTTTTTTTTTTTTTTTTTTTTTTTTTTTTTTTTTTTTTTTTTTTTTTTTTTTTTTTTTTTTTTTTTTTTTTTTTTTTTTTTTTTTTTTTTTTTTTTTTTTTTTTTTTTTTTTTTTTTTTTTTTTTTTTTTTTTTTTTTTTTTTTTTTTTTTTTTTTTTTTTTTTTTTTTTTTTTTTTTTTTTTTTTTTTTTTTTTTTTTTTTTTTTTTTTTTTTTTTTTTTTTTTTTTTTTTTTTTTTTTTTTTTTTTTTTTTTTTTTTTTTTTTTTTTTTTTTTTTTTTTTTTTTTTTTTTTTTTTTTTTTTTTTTTTTTTTTTTTTTTTTTTTTTTTTTTTTTTTTTTTTTTTTTTTTTTTTTTTTTTTTTTTTTTTTTTTTTTTTTTTTTTTTTTTTTTTTTTTTTTTTTTTTTTTTTTTTTTTTTTTTTTTTTTTTTTTTTTTTTTTTTTTTTTTTTTTTTTTTTTTTTTTTTTTTTTTTTTTTTTTTTTTTTTTTTTTTTTTTTTTTTTTTTTTTTATTTTTTTTTTTTTTTTTTTTTTTTTTTTTTTTTTTTTTTTTTTTTTTTTTTTTTTTTTTTTTTTTTTTTTTTTTTTTTTTTTTTTTTTTTTTTTTTTTTTTTTTTTTTTTTTTTTTTTTTTTTTTTTTTTTTTTTTTTTTTTTTTTTTTTTTTTTTTTTTTTTTTTTTTTTTTTTTTTTTTTTTTTTTTTTTTTTTTTTTTTTTTTTTTTTTTTTTTTTTTTTTTTTTTTTTTTTTTTTTTTTTTTTTTTTTTTTTTTTTTTTTTTTTTTTTTTTTTTTTTTTTTTTTTTTTTTTTTTTTTTTTTTTTTTATTTTTTTTTTTTTTTTTTTTTTTTTTTTTTTTTTTTTTTTTTTTTTTTTTTTTTTTTTTTTTTTTTTTTTTTTTTTTTTTTTTTTTTTTTTTTTTTTTTTTTTTTTTTTTTTTTTTTTTTTTTTTTTTTTTTTTTTTTTTTTTTTTTTTTTTTTTTTTTTTTTTTTTTTTTTTTTTTTTTTTTTTTTTTTTTTTTTTTTTTTTTTTTTTTTTTTTTTTTTTTTTTTTTTTTTTTTTTTTTTTTTTTTTTTTTTTTTTTTTTTTTTTTTTTTTTTTTTTTTTTTTTTTTTTTTTTTTTTTTTTTTTTTTTTTTTTTTTTTTTTTTTTTTTTTTTTTTTTTTTTTTTTTTTTTTTTTTTTTTTTTTTTTTTTTTTTTTTTTTTTTTTTTTTTTTTTTTTTTTTTTTTTTTTTTTTTTTTTTTTTTTTTTTTTTTTTTTTTTTTTTTTTTTTTTTTTTTTTTTTTTTTTTTTTTTTTTTTTTTTTTTTTTTTTTTTTTTTTTTTTTTTTTTTTTTTTTTTTTTTTTTTTTTTTTTTTTTTTTTTTTTTTTTTTTTTTTTTTTTTTTTTTTTTTTTTTTTTTTTTTTTTTTTTTTTTTTTTTTTTTTTTTTTTTTTTTTTTTTTTTTTTTTTTTTTTTTTTTTTTTTTTTTTTTTTTTTTTTTTTTTTTTTTTTTTTTTTTTTTTTTTTTTTTTTTTTTTTTTTTTTTTTTTTTTTTTTTTTTTTTTTTTTTTTTTTTTTTTTTTTTTTTTTTTTTTTTTTTTTTTTTTTTTTTTTTTTTTTTTTTTTTTTTTTTTTTTTTTTTTTTTTTTTTTTTTTTTTTTTTTTTTTTTTTTTTTTTTTTTTTTTTTTTTTTTTTTTTTTTTTTTATTTTTTTTTTTTTTTTTTTTTTTTTTTTTTTTTTTTTTTTTTTTTTTTTTTTTTTTTTTTTTTTTTTTTATTTTTTTTTTTTTTTTTTTTTTTTTTTTTTTTTTTTTTTTTTTTTTTTTTTTTTTTTTTTTTTTTTTTTTTTTTTTTTTTTTTTTTTTTTTTTTTTTTTTTTTTTTTTTTTTTTTTTTTTTTTTTTTTTTTTTTTTTTTTTTTTTTTTTTTTTTTTTTTTTTTTTTTTTTTTATTTTTTTTTTTTTTTTTTTTTTTTTTTTTTTTTTTTTTTTTTTTTTTTTTTTTTTTTTTTTTTTTTTTTTTTTTTTTTTTTTTTTTTTTTTTTTTTTTTTTTTTTTTTTTTTTTTTTTTTTTTTTTTTTTTTTTTTTTTTTTTTTTTTTTTTTTTTTTTTTTTTTTTTTTTTTTTTTTTTTTTTTTTTTTTTTTTTTTTTTTTTTTTTTTTTTTTTTTTTTTTTTTTTTTTTTTTTTTTTTTTTTTTTTTTTTTTTTTTTTTTTTTTTTTTTTTTTTTTTTTTTTTTTTTTTTTTTTTTTTTTTTTTTTTTTTTTTTTTTTTTTTTTTTTTTTTTTTTTTTTTTTTTTTTTTTTTTTTTTTTTTTTTTTTTTTTTTTTTTTTTTTTTTTTTTTTTTTTTTTTTTTTTTTTTTTTTTTTTTTTTTTTTTTTTTTTTTTTTTTTTTTTTTTTTTTTTTTTTTTTTTTTTTTTTTTTTTTTTTTTTTTTTTTTTTTTTTTTTTTTTTTTTTTTTTTTTTTTTTTTTTTTTTTTTTTTTTTTTTTTTTTTTTTTTTTTTTTTTTTTTTTTTTTTTTTTTTTTTTTTTTTTTTTTTTTTTTTTTTTTTTTTTTTTTTTTTTTTTTTATTTTTTTTTTTTTTTTTTTTTTTTTTTTTTTTTTTTTTTTTTTTTTTTTTTTTTTTTTTTTTTTTTTTTTTTTTTTTTTTTTTTTTTTTTTTTTTTTTTTTTATTTTTTTTTTTTTTTTTTTTTTTTTTTTTTTTTTTTTTTTTTTTTTTTTTTTTTTTTTTTTTTTTTTTTTTTTTTTTTTTTTTTTTTTTTTTTTTTTTTTTTTTTTTTTTTTTTTTTTTTTTTTTTTTTTTTTTTTTTTTTTTTTTTTTTTTTTTTTTTTTTTTTTTTTTTTTTTTTTTTTTTTTTTTTTTTTTTTTTTTTTTTTTTTTTTTTTTTTTTTTTTTTTTTTTTTTTTTTTTTTTTTTTTTTTTTTTTTTTTTTTTTTTTTTTTTTTTTTTTTTTTATTTTTTTTTTTTTTTTTTTTTTTTTTTTTTTTTTTTTTTTTTTTTTTTTTTTTTTTTTTTTTTTTTTTTTTTTTTTTTTTTTTTTTTTTTTTTTTTTTTTTTTTTTTTTTTTTTTTTTTTTTTTTTTTTTTTTTTTTTTTTTTTTTTTTTTTTTTTTTTTTTTTTTTTTTTTTTTTTTTTTTTTTTTTTTTTTTTTTTTTTTTTTTTTTTTTTTTTTTTTTTTTTTTTTTTTTTTTTTTTTTTTTTTTTTTTTTTTTTTTTTTTTTTTTTTTTTTTTTTTTTTTTTTTTTTTTTTTTTTTTTTTTTTTTTTTTTTTTTTTTTTTTTTTTTTTTTTTTTTTTTTTTTTTTTTTTTTTTTTTTTTTTTTTTTTTTTTTTTTTTTTTTTTTTTTTTTTTTTTTTTTTTTTTTTTTTTTTTTTTTTTTTTTTTTTTTTTTTTTTTTTTTTTTTTTTTTTTTTTTTTTTTTTTTTTTTTTTTTTTTTTTTTTTTTTTTTTTTTTTTTTTTTTTTTTTTTTTTTTTTTTTTTTTTTTTTTTTTTTTTTTTTTTTTTTTTTTTTTTTTTTTTTTTTTTTTTTTTTTTTTTTTTTTTTTTTTTTTTTTTTTTTTTTTTTTTTTTTTTTTTTTTTTTTTTTTTTTTTTTTTTTTTTTTTTTTTTTTTTTTTTTTTTTTTTTTTTTTTTTTTTTTTTTTTTTTTTTTTTTTTTTTTTTTTTTTTTTTTTTTTTTTTTTTTTTTTTTTTTTTTTTTTTTTTTTTTTTTTTTTTTTTTTTTTTTTTTTTTTTTTTTTTTTTTTTTTTTTTTTTTTTTTTTTTTTTTTTTTTTTTTTTTTTTTTTTTTTTTTTTTTTTTTTTTTTTTTTTTTTTTTTTTTTTTTTTTTTTTTTTTTTTTTTTTTTTTTTTTTTTTTTTTTTTTTTTTTTTTTTTTTTTTTTTTTTTTTTTTTTTTTTTTTTTTTTTTTTTTTTTTTTTTTTTTTTTTTTTTTTTTTTTTTTTTTTTTTTTTTTTTTTTTTTTTTTTTTTTTTTTTTTTTTTTTTTTTTTTTTTTTTTTTTTTTTTTTTTTTTTTTTTTTTTTTTTTTTTTTTTTTTTTTTTTTTTTTTTTTTTTTTTTTTTTTTTTTTTTTTTTTTTTTTTTTTTTTTTTTTTTTTTTTTTTTTTTTTTTTTTTTTTTTTTTTTTTTTTTTTTTTTTTTTTTTTTTTTTTTTTTTTTTTTTTTTTTTTTTTTTTTTTTTTTTTTTTTTTTTTTTTTTTTTTTTTTTTTTTTTTTTTTTTTTTTTTTTTTTTTTTTTTTTTTTTTTTTTTTTTTTTTTTTTTTTTTTTTTTTTTTTTTTTTTTTTTTTTTTTTTTTTTTTTTTTTTTTTTTTTTTTTTTTTTTTTTTTTTTTTTTTTTTTTTTTTTTTTTTTTTTTTTTTTTTTTTTTTTTTTTTTTTTTTTTTTTTTTTTTTTTTTTTTTTTTTTTTTTTTTTTTTTTTTTTTTTTTTTTTTTTTTTTTTTTTTTTTTTTTTTTTTTTTTTTTTTTTTTTTTTTTTTTTTTTTTTTTTTTTTTTTTTTTTTTTTTTTATTTTTTTTTTTTTTTTTTTTTTTTTTTTTTTTTTTTTTTTTTTTTTTTTTTTTTTTTTTTTTTTTTTTTTTTTTTTTTTTTTTTTTTTTTTTTTTTTTTTTTTTTTTTTTTTTTTTTTTTTTTTTTTTTTTTTTTTTTTTTTTTTTTTTTTTTTTTTTTTTTTTTTTTTTTTTTTTTTTTTTTTTTTTTTTTTTTTTTTTTTTTTTTTTTTTTTTTTTTTTTTTTTTTTTTTTTTTTTTTTTTTTTTTTTTTTTTTTTTTTTTTTTTTTTTTTTTTTTTTTTTTTTTTTTTTTTTTTTTTTTTTTTTTTTTTTTTTTTTTTTTTTTTTTTTTTTTTTTTTTTTTTTTTTTTTTTTTTTTTTTTTTTTTTTTTTTTTTTTTTTTTTTTTTTTTTTTTTTTTTTTTTTTTTTTTTTTTTTTTTTTTTTTTTTTTTTTTTTTTTTTTTTTTTTTTTTTTTTTTTTTTTTTTTTTTTTTTTTTTTTTTTTTTTTTTTTTTTTTTTTTTTTTTTTTTTTTTTTTTTTTTTTTTTTTTTTTTTTTTTTTTTTTTTTTTTTTTTTTTTTTTTTTTTTTTTTTTTTTTTTTTTTTTTTTTTTTTTTTTTTTTTTTTTTTTTTTTTTTTTTTTTTTTTTTTTTTTTTTTTTTTTTTTTTTTTTTTTTTTTTTTTTTTTTTTTTTTTTTTTTTTTTTTTTTTTTTTTTTTTTTTTTTTTTTTTTTTTTTTTTTTTTTTTTTTTTTTTTTTTTTTTTTTTTTTTTTTTTTTTTTTTTTTTTTTTTTTTTTTTTTTTTTTTTTTTTTTTTTTTTTTTTTTTTTTTTTTTTTTTTTTTTTTTTTTTTTTTTTTTTTTTTTTTTTTTTTTTTTTTTTTTTTTTTTTTTTTTTTTTTTTTTTTTTTTTTTTTTTTTTTTTTTTTTTTTTTTTTTTTTTTTTTTTTTTTTTTTTTTTTTTTTTTTTTTTTTTTTTTTTTTTTTTTTTTTTTTTTTTTTTTTTTTTTTTTTTTTTTTTTTTTTTTTTTTTTTTTTTTTTTTTTTTTTTTTTTTTTTTTTTTTTTTTTTTTTTTTTTTTTTTTTTTTTTTTTTTTTTTTTTTTTTTTTTTTTTTTTTTTTTTTTTTTTTTTTTTTTTTTTTTTTTTTTTTTTTTTTTTTTTTTTTTTTTTTTTTTTTTTTTTTTTTTTTTTTTTTTTTTTTTTTTTTTTTTTTTTTTTTTTTTTTTTTTTTTTTTTTTTTTTTTTTTTTTTTTTTTTTTTTTTTTTTTTTTTTTTTTTTTTTTTTTTTTTTTTTTTTTTTTTTTTTTTTTTTTTTTTTTTTTTTTTTTTTTTTTTTTTTTTTTTTTTTTTTTTTTTTTTTTTTTTTTTTTTTTTTTTTTTTTTTTTTTTTTTTTTTTTTTTTTTTTTTTTTTTTTTTTTTTTTTTTTTTTTTTTTTTTTTTTTTTTTTTTTTTTTTTTTTTTTTTTTTTTTTTTTTTTTTTTTTTTTTTTTTTTTTTTTTTTTTTTTTTTTTTTTTTTTTTTTTTTTTTTTTTTTTTTTTTTTTTTTTTTTTTTTTTTTTTTTTTTTTTTTTTTTTTTTTTTTTTTTTTTTTTTTTTTTTTTTTTTTTTTTTTTTTTTTTTTTTTTTTTTTTTTTTTTTTTTTTTTTTTTTTTTTTTTTTTTTTTTTTTTTTTTTTTTTTTTTTTTTTTTTTTTTTTTTTTTTTTTTTTTTTTTTTTTTTTTTTTTTTTTTTTTTTTTTTTTTTTTTTTTTTTTTTTTTTTTTTTTTTTTTTTTTTTTTTTTTTTTTTTTTTTTTTTTTTTTTTTTTTTTTTTTTTTTTTTTTTTTTTTTTTTTTTTTTTTTTTTTTTTTTTTTTTTTTTTTTTTTTTTTTTTTTTTTTTTTTTTTTTTTTTTTTTTTTTTTTTTTTTTTTTTTTTTTTTTTTTTTTTTTTTTTTTTTTTTTTTTTTTTTTTTTTTTTTTTTTTTTTTTTTTTTTTTTTTTTTTTTTTTTTTTTTTTTTTTTTTTTTTTTTTTTTTTTTTTTTTTTTTTTTTTTTTTTTTTTTTTTTTTTTTTTTTTTTTTTTTTTTTTTTTTTTTTTTTTTTTTTTTTTTTTTTTTTTTTTTTTTTTTTTTTTTTTTTTTTTTTTTTTTTTTTTTTTTTTTTTTTTTTTTTTTTTTTTTTTTTTTTTTTTTTTTTTTTTTTTTTTTTTTTTTTTTTTTTTTTTTTTTTTTTTTTTTTTTTTTTTTTTTTTTTTTTTTTTTTTTTTTTTTTTTTTTTTTTTTTTTTTTTTTTTTTTTTTTTTTTTTTTTTTTTTTTTTTTTTTTTTTTTTTTTTTTTTTTTTTTTTTTTTTTTTTTTTTTTTTTTTTTTTTTTTTTTTTTTTTTTTTTTTTTTTTTTTTTTTTTTTTTTTTTTTTTTTTTTTTTTTTTTTTTTTTTTTTTTTTTTTTTTTTTTTTTTTTTTTTTTTTTTTTTTTTTTTTTTTTTTTTTTTTTTTTTTTTTTTTTTTTTTTTTTTTTTTTTTTTTTTTTTTTTTTTTTTTTTTTTTTTTTTTTTTTTTTTTTTTTTTTTTTTTTTTTTTTTTTTTTTTTTTTTTTTTTTTTTTTTTTTTTTTTTTTTTTTTTTTTTTTTTTTTTTTTTTTTTTTTTTTTTTTTTTTTTTTTTTTTTTTTTTTTTTTTTTTTTTTTTTTTTTTTTTTTTTTTTTTTTTTTTTTTTTTTTTTTTTTTTTTTTTTTTTTTTTTTTTTTTTTTTTTTTTTTTTTTTTTTTTTTTTTTTTTTTTTTTTTTTTTTTTTTTTTTTTTTTTTTTTTTTTTTTTTTTTTTTTTTTTTTTTTTTTTTTTTTTTTTTTTTTTTTTTTTTTTTTTTTTTTTTTTTTTTTTTTTTTTTTTTTTTTTTTTTTTTTTTTTTTTTTTTTTTTTTTTTTTTTTTTTTTTTTTTTTTTTTTTTTTTTTTTTTTTTTTTTTTTTTTTTTTTTTTTTTTTTTTTTTTTTTTTTTTTTTTTTTTTTTTTTTTTTTTTTTTTTTTTTTTTTTTTTTTTTTTTTTTTTTTTTTTTTTTTTTTTTTTTTTTTTTTTTTTTTTTTTTTTTTTTTTTTTTTTTTTTTTTTTTTTTTTTTTTTTTTTTTTTTTTTTTTTTTTTTTTTTTTTTTTTTTTTTTTTTTTTTTTTTTTTTTTTTTTTTTTTTTTTTTTTTTTTTTTTTTTTTTTTTTTTTTTTTTTTTTTTTTTTTTTTTTTTTTTTTTTTTTTTTTTTTTTTTTTTTTTTTTTTTTTTTTTTTTTTTTTTTTTATTTTTTTTTTTTTTTTTTTTTTTTTTTTTTTTTTTTTTTTTTTTTTTTTTTTTTTTTTTTTTTTTTTTTTTTTTTTTTTTTTTTTTTTTTTTTTTTTTTTTTTTTTTTTTTTTTTTTTTTTTTTTTTTTTTTTTTTTTTTTTTTTTTTTTTTTTTTTTTTTTTTTTTTTTTTTTTTTTTTTTTTTTTTTTTTTTTTTTTTTTTTTTTTTTTTTTTTTTTTTTTTTTTTTTTTTTTTTTTTTTTTTTTTTTTTTTTTTTTTTTTTTTTTTTTTTTTTTTTTTTTTTTTTTTTTTTTTTTTTTTTTTTTTTTTTTTTTTTTTTTTATTTTTTTTTTTTTTTTTTTTTTTTTTTTTTTTTTTTTTTTTTTTTTTTTTTTTTTTTTTTTTTTTTTTTTTTTTTTTTTTTTTTTTTTTTTTTTTTTTTTTTTTTTTTTTTTTTTTTTTTTTTTTTTTTTTTTTTTTTTTTTTTTTTTTTTTTTTTTTTTTTTTTTTTTTTTTTTTTTTTTTTTTTTTTTTTTTTTTTTTTTTTTTTTTTTTTTTTTTTTTTTTTTTTTTTTTTTTTTTTTTTTTTTTTTTTTTTTTTTTTTTTTTTTTTTTTTTTTTTTTTTTTTTTTTTTTTTTTTTTTTTTTTTTTTTTTTTTTTTTTTTTTTTTTTTTTTTTTTTTTTTTTTTTTTTTTTTTTTTTTTTTTTTTTTTTTTTTTTTTTTTTTTTTTTTTTTTTTTTTTTTTTTTTTTTTTTTTTTTTTTTTTTTTTTTTTTTTTTTTTTTTTTTTTTTTTTTTTTTTTTTTTTTTTTTTTTTTTTTTTTTTTTTTTTTTTTTTTTTTTTTTTTTTTTTTTTTTTTTTTTTTTTTTTTTTTTTTTTTTTTTTTTTTTTTTTTTTTTTTTTTTTTTTTTTTTTTTTTTTTTTTTTTTTTTTTTTTTTTTTTTTTTTTTTTTTTTTTTTTTTTTTTTTTTTTTTTTTTTTTTTTTTTTTTTTTTTTTTTTTTTTTTTTTTTTTTTTTTTTTTTTTTTTTTTTTTTTTTTTTTTTTTTTTTTTTTTTTTTTTTTTTTTTTTTTTTTTTTTTTTTTTTTTTTTTTTTTTTTTTTTTTTTTTTTTTTTTTTTTTTTTTTTTTTTTTTTTTTTTTTTTTTTTTTTTTTTTTTTTTTTTTTTTTTTTTTTTTTTTTTTTTTTTTTTTTTTTTTTTTTTTTTTTTTTTTTTTTTTTTTTTTTTTTTTTTTTTTTTTTTTTTTTTTTTTTTTTTTTTTTTTTTTTTTTTTTTTTTTTTTTTTTTTTTTTTTTTTTTTTTTTTTTTTTTTTTTTTTTTTTTTTTTTTTTTTTTTTTTTTTTTTTTTTTTTTTTTTTTTTTTTTTTTTTTTTTTTTTTTTTTTTTTTTTTTTTTTTTTTTTTTTTTTTTTTTTTTTTTTTTTTTTTTTTTTTTTTTTTTTTTTTTTTTTTTTTTTTTTTTTTTTTTTTTTTTTTTTTTTTTTTTTTTTTTTTTTTTTTTTTTTTTTTTTTTTTTTTTTTTTTTTTTTTTTTTTTTTTTTTTTTTTTTTTTTTTTTTTTTTTTTTTTTTTTTTTTTTTTTTTTTTTTTTTTTTTTTTTTTTTTTTTTTTTTTTTTTTTTTTTTTTTTTTTTTTTTTTTTTTTTTTTTTTTTTTTTTTTTTTTTTTTTTTTTTTTTTTTTTTTTTTTTTTTTTTTTTTTTTTTTTTTTTTTTTTTTTTTTTTTTTTTTTTTTTTTTTTTTTTTTTTTTTTTTTTTTTTTTTTTTTTTTTTTTTTTTTTTTTTTTTTTTTTTTTTTTTTTTTTTTTTTTTTTTTTTTTTTTTTTTTTTTTTTTTTTTTTTTTTTTTTTTTTTTTTTTTTTTTTTTTTTTTTTTTTTTTTTTTTTTTTTTTTTTTTTTTTTTTTTTTTTTTTTTTTTTTTTTTTTTTTTTTTTTTTTTTTTTTTTTTTTTTTTTTTTTTTTTTTTTTTTTTTTTTTTTTTTTTTTTTTTTTTTTTTTTTTTTTTTTTTTTTTTTTTTTTTTTTTTTTTTTTTTTTTTTTTTTTTTTTTTTTTTTTTTTTTTTTTTTTTTTTTTTTTTTTTTTTTTTTTTTTTTTTTTTTTTTTTTTTTTTTTTTTTTTTTTTTTTTTTTTTTTTTTTTTTTTTTTTTTTTTTTTTTTTTTTTTTTTTTTTTTTTTTTTTTTTTTTTTTTTTTTTTTTTTTTTTTTTTTTTTTTTTTTTTTTTTTTTTTTTTTTTTTTTTTTTTTTTTTTTTTTTTTTTTTTTTTTTTTTTTTTTTTTTTTTTTTTTTTTTTTTTTTTTTTTTTTTTTTTTTTTTTTTTTTTTTTTTTTTTTTTTTTTTTTTTTTTTTTTTTTTTTTTTTTTTTTTTTTTTTTTTTTTTTTTTTTTTTTTTTTTTTTTTTTTTTTTTTTTTTTTTTTTTTTTTTTTTTTTTTTTTTTTTTTTTTTTTTTTTTTTTTTTTTTTTTTTTTTTTTTTTTTTTTTTTTTTTTTTTTTTTTTTTTTTTTTTTTTTTTTTTTTTTTTTTTTTTTTTTTTTTTTTTTTTTTTTTATTTTTTTTTTTTTTTTTTTTTTTTTTTTTTTTTTTTTTTTTTTTTTTTTTTTTTTTTTTTTTTTTTTTTTTTTTTTTTTTTTTTTTTTTTTTTTTTTTTTTTTTTTTTTTTTTTTTTTTTTTTTTTTTTTTTTTTTTTTTTTTTTTTTTTTTTTTTTTTTTTTTTTTTTTTTTTTTTTTTTTTTTTTTTTTTTTTTTTTTTTTTTTTTTTTTTTTTTTTTTTTTTTTTTTTTTTTTTTTTTTTTTTTTTTTTTTTTTTTTTTTTTTTTTTTTTTTTTTTTTTTTTTTTTTTTTTTTTTTTTTTTTTTTTTTTTTTTTTTTTTTTTTTTTTTTTTTTTTTTTTTTTTTTTTTTTTTTTTTTTTTTTTTTTTTTTTTTTTTTTTTTTTTTTTTTTTTTTTTTTTTTTTTTTTTTTTTTTTTTTTTTTTTTTTTTTTTTTTTTTTTTTTTTTTTTTTTTTTTTTTTTTTTTTTTTTTTTTTTTTTTTTTTTTTTTTTTTTTTTTTTTTTTTTTTTTTTTTTTTTTTTTTTTTTTTTTTTTTTTTTTTTTTTTTTTTTTTTTTTTTTTTTTTTTTTTTTTTTTTTTTTTTTTTTTTTTTTTTTTTTTTTTTTTTTTTTTTTTTTTTTTTTTTTTTTTTTTTTTTTTTTTTTTTTTTTTTTTTTTTTTTTTTTTTTTTTTTTTTTTTTTTTTTTTTTTTTTTTTTTTTTTTTTTTTTTTTTTTTTTTTTTTTTTTTTTTTTTTTTTTTTTTTTTTTTTTTTTTTTTTTTTTTTTTTTTTTTTTTTTTTTTTTTTTTTTTTTTTTTTTTTTTTTTTTTTTTTTTTTTTTTTTTTTTTTTTTTTTTTTTTTTTTTTTTTTTTTTTTTTTTTTTTTTTTTTTTTTTTTTTTTTTTTTTTTTTTTTTTTTTTTTTTTTTTTTTTTTTTTTTTTTTTTTTTTTTTTTTTTTTTTTTTTTTTTTTTTTTTTTTTTTTTTTTTTTTTTTTTTTTTTTTTTTTTTTTTTTTTTTTTTTTTTTTTTTTTTTTTTTTTTTTTTTTTTTTTTTTTTTTTTTTTTTTTTTTTTTTTTTTTTTTTTTTTTTTTTTTTTTTTTTTTTTTTTTTTTTTTTTTTTTTTTTTTTTTTTTTTTTTTTTTTTTTTTTTTTTTTTTTTTTTTTTTTTTTTTTTTTTTTTTTTTTTTTTTTTTTTTTTTTTTTTTTTTTTTTTTTTTTTTTTTTTTTTTTTTTTTTTTTTTTTTTTTTTTTTTTTTTTTTTTTTTTTTTTTTTTTTTTTTTTTTTTTTTTTTTTTTTTTTTTTTTTTTTTTTTTTTTTTTTTTTTTTTTTTTTTTTTTTTTTTTTTTTTTTTTTTTTTTTTTTTTTTTTTTTTTTTTTTTTTTTTTTTTTTTTTTTTTTTTTTTTTTTTTTTTTTTTTTTTTTTTTTTTTTTTTTTTTTTTTTTTTTTTTTTTTTTTTTTTTTTTTTTTTTTTTTTTTTTTTTTTTTTTTTTTTTTTTTTTTTTTTTTTTTTTTTTTTTTTTTTTTTTTTTTTTTTTTTTTTTTTTTTTTTTTTTTTTTTTTTTTTTTTTTTTTTTTTTTTTTTTTTTTTTTTTTTTATTTTTTTTTTTTTTTTTTTTTTTTTTTTTTTTTTTTTTTTTTTTTTTTTTTTTTTTTTTTTTTTTTTTTTTTTTTTTTTTTTTTTTTTTTTTTTTTTTTTTTTTTTTTTTTTTTTTTTTTTTTTTTTTTTTTTTTTTTTTTTTTTTTTTTTTTTTTTTTTTTTTTTTTTTTTTTTTTTTTTTTTTTTTTTTTTTTTTTTTTTTTTTTTTTTTTTTTTTTTTTTTTTTTTTTTTTTTTTTTTTTTTTTTTTTTTTTTTTTTTTTTTTTTTTTTTTTTTTTTTTTTTTTTTTTTTTTTTTTTTTTTTTTTTTTTTTTTTTTTTTTTTTTTTTTTTTTTTTTTTTTTTTTTTTTTTTTTTTTTTTTTTTTTTTTTTTTTTTTTTTTTTTTTTTTTTTTTTTTTTTTTTTTTTTTTTTTTTTTTTTTTTTTTTTTTTTTTTTTTTTTTTTTTTTTTTTTTTTTTTTTTTTTTTTTTTTTTTTTTTTTTTTTTTTTTTTTTTTTTTTTTTTTTTTTTTTTTTTTTTTTTTTTTTTTTTTTTTTTTTTTTTTTTTTTTTTTTTTTTTTTTTTTTTTTTTTTTTTTTTTTTTTTTTTTTTTTTTTTTTTTTTTTTTTTTTTTTTTTTTTTTTTTTTTTTTTTTTTTTTTTTTTTTTTTTTTTTTTTTTTTTTTTTTTTTTTTTTTTTTTTTTTTTTTTTTTTTTTTTTTTTTTTTTTTTTTTTTTTTTTTTTTTTTTTTTTTTTTTTTTTTTTTTTTTTTTTTTTTTTTTTTTTTTTTTTTTTTTTTTTTTTTTTTTTTTTTTTTTTTTTTTTTTTTTTTTTTTTTTTTTTTTTTTTTTTTTTTTTTTTTTTTTTTTTTTTTTTTTTTTTTTTTTTTTTTTTTTTTTTTTTTTTTTTTTTTTTTTTTTTTTTTTTTTTTTTTTTTTTTTTTTTTTTTTTTTTTTTTTTTTTTTTTTTTTTTTTTTTTTTTTTTTTTTTTTTTTTTTTTTTTTTTTTTTTTTTTTTTTTTTTTTTTTTTTTTTTTTTTTTTTTTTTTTTTTTTTTTTTTTTTTTTTTTTTTTTTTTTTTTTTTTTTTTTTTTTTTTTTTTTTTTTTTTTTTTTTTTTTTTTTTTTTTTTTTTTTTTTTTTTTTTTTTTTTTTTTTTTTTTTTTTTTTTTTTTTTTTTTTTTTTTTTTTTTTTTTTTTTTTTTTTTTTTTTTTTTTTTTTTTTTTTTTTTTTTTTTTTTTTTTTTTTTTTTTTTTTTTTTTTTTTTTTTTTTTTTTTTTTTTTTTTTTTTTTTTTTTTTTTTTTTTTTTTTTTTTTTTTTTTTTTTTTTTTTTTTTTTTTTTTTTTTTTTTTTTTTTTTTTTTTTTTTTTTTTTTTTTTTTTTTTTTTTTTTTTTTTTTTTTTTTTTTTTTTTTTTTTTTTTTTTTTTTTTTTTTTTTTTTTTTTTTTTTTTTTTTTTTTTTTTTTTTTTTTTTTTTTTTTTTTTTTTTTTTTTTTTTTTTTTTTTTTTTTTTTTTTTTTTTTTTTTTTTTTTTTTTTTTTTTTTTTTTTTTTTTTTTTTTTTATTTTTTTTTTTTTTTTTTTTTTTTTTTTTTTTTTTTTTTTTTTTTTTTTTTTTTTTTTTTTTTTTTTTTTTTTTTTTTTTTTTTTTTTTTTTTTTTTTTTTTTTTTTTTTTTTTTTTTTTTTTTTTTTTTTTTTTTTTTTTTTTTTTTTTTTTTTTTTTTTTTTTTTTTTTTTTTTTTTTTTTTTTTTTTTTTTTTTTTTTTTTTTTTTTTTTTTTTTTTTTTTTTTTTTTTTTTTTTTTTTTTTTTTTTTTTTTTTTTTTTTTTTTTTTTTTTTTTTTTTTTTTTTTTTTTTTTTTTTTTTTTTTTTTTTTTTTTTTTTTTTTTTTTTTTTTTTTTTTTTTTTTTTTTTTTTTTTTTTTTTTTTTTTTTTTTTTTTTTTTTTTTTTTTTTTTTTTTTTTTTTTTTTTTTTTTTTTTTTTTTTTTTTTTTTTTTTTTTTTTTTTTTTTTTTTTTTTTTTTTTTTTTTTTTTTTTTTTTTTTTTTTTTTTTTTTTTTTTTTTTTTTTTTTTTTTTTTTTTTTTTTTTTTTTTTTTTTTTTTTTTTTTTTTTTTTTTTTTTTTTTTTTTTTTTTTTTTTTTTTTTTTTTTTTTTTTTTTTTTTTTTTTTTTTTTTTTTTTTTTTTTTTTTTTATTTTTTTTTTTTTTTTTTTTTTTTTTTTTTTTTTTTTTTTTTTTTTTTTTTTTTTTTTTTTTTTTTTTTTTTTTTTTTTTTTTTTTTTTTTTTTTTTTTTTTTTTTTTTTTTTTTTTTTTTTTTTTTTTTTTTTTTTTTTTTTTTTTTTTTTTTTTTTTTTTTTTTTTTTTTTTTTTTTTTTTTTTTTTTTTTTTTTTTTTTTTTTTTTTTTTTTTTTTTTTTTTTTTTTTTTTTTTTTTTTTTTTTTTTTTTTTTTTTTTATTTTTTTTTTTTTTTTTTTTTTTTTTTTTTTTTTTTTTTTTTTTTTTTTTTTTTTTTTTTTTTTTTTTTTTTTTTTTTTTTTTTTTTTTTTTTTTTTTTTTTTTTTTTTTTTTTTTTTTTTTTTTTTTTTTTTTTTTTTTTTTTTTTTTTTTTTTTTTTTTTTTTTTTTTTTTTTTTTTTTTTTTTTTTTTTTTTTTTTTTTTTTTTTTTTTTTTTTTTTTTTTTTTTTTTTTTTTTTTTTTTTTTTTTTTTTTTTTTTTTTTTTTTTTTTTTTTTTTTTTTTTTTTTTTTTTTTTTTTTTATTTTTTTTTTTTTTTTTTTTTTTTTTTTTTTTTTTTTTTTTTTTTTTTTTTTTTTTTTTTTTTTTTTTTTTTTTTTTTTTTTTTTTTTTTTTTTTTTTTTTTTTTTTTTTTTTTTTTTTTTTTTTTTTTTTTTTTTTTTTTTTTTTTTTTTTTTTTTTTTTTTTTTTTTTTTTTTTTTTTTTTTTTTTTTTTTTTTTTTTTTTTTTTTTTTTTTTTTTTTTTTTTTTTTTTTTTTTTTTTTTTTTTTTTTTTTTTTTTTTTTTTTTTTTTTTTTTTTTTTTTTTTTTTTTTTTTTTTTTTTTTTTTTTTTTTTTTTTTTTTTTTTTTTTTTTTTTTTTTTTTTTTTTTTTTTTTTTTTTTTTTTTTTTTTTTTTTTTTTTTTTTTTTTTTTTTTTTTTTTTTTTTTTTTTTTTTTTTTTTTTTTTTTTTTTTTTTTTTTTTTTTTTTTTTTTTTTTTTTTTTTTTTTTTTTTTTTTTTTTTTTTTTTTTTTTTTTTTTTTTTTTTTTTTTTTTTTTTTTTTTTTTTTTTTTTTTTTTTTTTTTTTTTTTTTTTTTTTTTTTTTTTTTTTTTTTTTTTTTTTTTTTTTTTTTTTTTTTTTTTTTTTTTTTTTTTTTTTTTTTTTTTTTTTTTTTTTTTTTTTTTTTTTTTTTTTTTTTTTTTTTTTTTTTTTTTTTTTTTTTTTTTTTTTTTTTTTTTTTTTTTTTTTTTTTTTTTTTTTTTTTTTTTTTTTTTTTTTTTTTTTTTTTTTTTTTTTTTTTTTTTTTTTTTTTTTTTTTTTTTTTTTTTTTTTTTTTTTTTTTTTTTTTTTTTTTTTTTTTTTTTTTTTTTTTTTTTTTTTTTTTTTTTTTTTTTTTTTTTTTTTTTTTTTTTTTTTTTTTTTTTTTTTTTTTTTTTTTTTTTTTTTTTTTTTTTTTTTTTTTTTTTTTTTTTTTTTTTTTTTTTTTTTTTTTTTTTTTTTTTTTTTTTTTTTTTTTTTTTTTTTTTTTTTTTTTTTTTTTTTTTTTTTTTTTTTTTTTTTTTTTTTTTTTTTTTTTTTTTTTTTTTTTTTTTTTTTTTTTTTTTTTTTTTTTTTTTTTTTTATTTTTTTTTTTTTTTTTTTTTTTTTTTTTTTTTTTTTTTTTTTTTTTTTTTTTTTTTTTTTTTTTTTTTTTTTTTTTTTTTTTTTTTTTTTTTTTTTTTTTTTTTTTTTTTTTTTTTTTTTTTTTTTTTTTTTTTTTTTTTTTTTTTTTTTTTTTTTTTTTTTTTTTTTTTTTTTTTTTTTTTTTTTTTTTTTTTTTTTTTTTTTTTTTTTTTTTTTTTTTTTTTTTTTTTTTTTTTTTTTTTTTTTTTTTTTTTTTTTTTTTTTTTTTTTTTTTTTTTTTTTTTTTTTTTTTTTTTTTTTTTTTTTTTTTTTTTTTTTTTTTTTTTTTTTTTTTTTTTTTTTTTTTTTTTTTTTTTTTTTTTTTTTTTTTTTTTTTTTTTTTTTTTTTTTTTTTTTTTTTTTTTTTTTTTTTTTTTTTTTTTTTTTTTTTTTTTTTTTTTTTTTATTTTTTTTTTTTTTTTTTTTTTTTTTTTTTTTTTTTTTTTTTTTTTTTTTTTTTTTTTTTTTTTTTTTTTTTTTTTTTTTTTTTTTTTTTTTTTTTTTTTTTTTTTTTTTTTTTTTTTTTTTTTTTTTTTTTTTTTTTTTTTTTTTTTTTTTTTTTTTTTTTTTTTTTTTTTTTTTTTTTTTTTTTTTTTTTTTTTTTTTTTTTTTTTTTTTTTTTTTTTTTTTTTTTTTTTTTTTTTTTTTTTTTTTTTTTTTTTTTTTTTTTTTTTTTTTTTTTTTTTTTTTTTTTTTTTTTTTTTTTTTTTTTTTTTTTTTTTTTTTTTTTTTTTTTTTTTTTTTTTTTTTTTTTTTTTTTTTTTTTTTTTTTTTTTTTTTTTTTTTTTTTTTTTTTTTTTTTTTTTTTTTTTTTTTTTTTTTTTTTTTTTTTTTTTTTTTTTTTTTTTTTTTTTTTTTTTTTTTTTTTTTTTTTTTTTTTTTTTTTTTTTTTTTTTTTTTTTTTTTTTTTTTTTTTTTTTTTTTTTTTTTTTTTTTTTTTTTTTTTTTTTTTTTTTTTTTTTTTTTTTTTTTTTTTTTTTTTTTTTTTTTTTTTTTTTTTTTTTTTTTTTTTTTTTTTTTTTTTTTTTTTTTTTTTTTTTTTTTTTTTTTTTTTTTTTTTTTTTTTTTTTTTTTTTTTTTTTTTTTTTTTTTTTTTTTTTTTTTTTTTTTTTTTTTTTTTTTTTTTTTTTTTTTTTTTTTTTTTTTTTTTTTTTTTTTTTTTTTTTTTTTTTTTTTTTTTTTTTTTTTTTTTTTTTTTTTTTTTTTTTTTTTTTTTTTTTTTTTTTTTTTTTTTTTTTTTTTTTTTTTTTTTTTTTTTTTTTTTTTTTTTTTTTTTTTTTTTTTTTTTTTTTTTTTTTTTTTTTTTTTTTTTTTTTTTTTTTTTTTTTTTTTTTTTTTTTTTTTTTTTTTTTTTTTTTTTTTTTTTTTTTTTTTTTTTTTTTTTTTTTTTTTTTTTTTTTTTTTTTTTTTTTTTTTTTTTTTTTTTTTTTTTTTTTTTTTTTTTTATTTTTTTTTTTTTTTTTTTTTTTTTTTTTTTTTTTTTTTTTTTTTTTTTTTTTTTTTTTTTTTTTTTTTTTTTTTTTTTTTTTTTTTTTTTTTTTTTTTTTTTTTTTTTTTTTTTTTTTTTTTTTTTTTTTTTTTTTTTTTTTTTTTTTTTTTTTTTTTTTTTTTTTTTTTTTTTTTTTTTTTTTTTTTTTTTTTTTTTTTTTTTTTTTTTTTTTTTTTTTTTTTTTTTTTTTTTTTTTTTTTTTTTTTTTTTTTTTTTTTTTTTTTTTTTTTTTTTTTTTTTTTTTTTTTTTTTTTTTTTTTTTTTTTTTTTTTTTTTTTTTTTTTTTTTTTTTTTTTTTTTTTTTTTTTTTTTTTTTTTTTTTTTTTTTTTTTTTTTTTTTTTTTTTTTTTTTTTTTTTTTTTTTTTTTTTTTTTTTTTTTTTTTTTTTTTTTTTTTTTTTTTTTTTTTTTTTTTTTTTTTTTTTTTTTTTTTTTTTTTTTTTTTTTTTTTTTTTTTTTTTTTTTTTTTTTTTTTTTTTTTTTTTTTTTTTTTTTTTTTTTTTTTTTTTTTTTTTTTTTTTTTTTTTTTTTTTTTTTTTTTTTTTTTTTTTTTTTTTTTTTTTTTTTTTTTTTTTTTTTTTTTTTTTTTTTTTTTTTTTTTTTTTTTTTTTTTTTTTTTTTTTTTTTTTTTTTTTTTTTTTTTTTTTTTTTTTTTTTTTTTTTTTTTTTTTTTTTTTTTTTTTTTTTTTTTTTTTTTTTTTTTTTTTTTTTTTTTTTTTTTTTTTTTTTTTTTTTTTTTTTTTTTTTTTTTTTTTTTTTTTTTTTTTTTTTTTATTTTTTTTTTTTTTTTTTTTTTTTTTTTTTTTTTTTTTTTTTTTTTTTTTTTTTTTTTTTTTTTTTTTTTTTTTTTTTTTTTTTTTTTTTTTTTTTTTTTTTTTTTTTTTTTTTTTTTTTTTTTTTTTTTTTTTTTTTTTTTTTTTTTTTTTTTTTTTTTTTTTTTTTTTTTTTTTTTTTTTTTTTTTTTTTTTTTTTTTTTTTTTTTTTTTTTTTTTTTTTTTTTTTTTTTTTTTTTTTTTTTTTTTTTTTTTTTTTTTTTTTTTTTTTTTTTTTTTTTTTTTTTTTTTTTTTTTTTTTTTTTTTTTTTTTTTTTTTTTTTTTTTTTTTTTTTTTTTTTTTTTTTTTTTTTTTTTTTTTTTTTTTTTTTTTTTTTTTTTTTTTTTTTTTTTTTTTTTTTTTTTTTTTTTTTTTTTTTTTTTTTTTTTTTTTTTTTTTTTTTTTTTTTTTTTTTTTTTTTTTTTTTTTTTTTTTTTTTTTTTTTTTTTTTTTTTTTTTTTTTTTTTTTTTTTTTTTTTTTTTTTTTTTTTTTTTTTTTTTTTTTTTTTTTTTTTTTTTTTTTTTTTTTTTTTTTTTTTTTTTTTTTTTTTTTTTTTTTTTTTTTTTTTTTTTTTTTTTTTTTTTTTTTTTTTTTTTTTTTTTTTTTTTTTTTTTTTTTTTTTTTTTTTTTTTTTTTTTTTTTTTTTTTTTTTTTTTTTTTTTTTTTTTTTTTTTTTTTTATTTTTTTTTTTTTTTTTTTTTTTTTTTTTTTTTTTTTTTTTTTTTTTTTTTTTTTTTTTTTTTTTTTTTTTTTTTTTTTTTTTTTTTTTTTTTTTTTTTTTTTTTTTTTTTTTTTTTTTTTTTTTTTTTTTTTTTTTTTTTTTTTTTTTTTTTTTTTTTTTTTTTTTTTTTTTTTTTTTTTTTTTTTTTTTTTTTTTTTTTTTTTTTTTTTTTTTTTTTTTTTTTTTTTTTTTTTTTTTTTTTTTTTTTTTTTTTTTTTTTTTTTTTTTTTTTTTTTTTTTTTTTTTTTTTTTTTTTTTTTTTTTTTTTTTTTTTTTTTTTTTTTTTTTTTTTTTTTTTTTTTTTTTTTTTTTTTTTTTTTTTTTTTTTTTTTTTTTTTTTTTTTTTTTTTTTTTTTTTTTTTTTTTTTTTTTTTTTTTTTTTTTTTTTTTTTTTTTTTTTTTTTTTTTTTTTTTTTTTTTTTTTTTTTTTTTTTTTTTTTTTTTTTTTTTTTTTTTTTTTTTTTTTTTTTTTTTTTTTTTTTTTTTTTTTTTTTTTTTTTTTTTTTTTTTTTTTTTTTTTTTTTTTTTTTTTTTTTTTTTTTTTTTTTTTTTTTTTTTTTTTTTTTTTTTTTTTTTTTTTTTTTTTTTTTTTTTTTTTTTTTTTTTTTTTTTTTTTTTTTTTTTTTTTTTTTTTTTTTTTTTTTTTTTTTTTTTTTTTTTTTTTTTTTTTTTTTTTTTTTTTTTTTTTTTTTTTTTTTTTTTTTTTTTTTTTTTTTTTTTTTTTTTTTTTTTTTTTTTTTTTTTTTTTTTTTTTTTTTTTTTTTTTTTTTTTTTTTTTTTTTTTTTTTTTTTTTTTTTTTTTTTTTTTTTTTTTTTTTTTTTTTTTTTTTTTTTTTTTTTTTTTTTTTTTTTTTTTTTTTTTTTTTTTTTTTTTTTTTTTTTTTTTTTTTTTTTTTTTTTTTTTTTTTTTTTTTTTTTTTTTTTTTTTTTTTTTTTTTTTTTTTTTTTTTTTTTTTTTTTTTTTTTTTTTTTTTTTTTTTTTTTTTTTTTTTTTTTTTTTTTTTTTTTTTTTTTTTTTTTTTTTTTTTTTTTTTTTTTTTTTTTTTTTTTTTTTTTTTTTTTTTTTTTTTTTTTTTTTTTTTTTTTTTTTTTTTTTTTTTTTTTTTTTTTTTTTTTTTTTTTTTTTTTTTTTTTTTTTTTTTTTTTTTTTTTTTTTTTTTTTTTTTTTTTTTTTTTTTTTTTTTTTTTTTTTTTTTTTTTTTTTTTTTTTTTTTTTTTTTTTTTTTTTTTTTTTTTTTTTTTTTTTTTTTTTTTTTTTTTTTTTTTTTTTTTTTTTTTTTTTTTTTTTTTTTTTTTTTTTTTTTTTTTTTTTTTTTTTTTTTTTTTTTTTTTTTTTTTTTTTTTTTTTTTTTTTTTTTTTTTTTTTTTTTTTTTTTTTTTTTTTTTTTTTTTTTTTTTTTTTTTTTTTTTTTTTTTTTTTTTTTTTTTTTTTTTTTTTTTTTTTTTTTTTTTTTTTTTTTTTTTTTTTTTTTTTTTTTTTTTTTTTTTTTTTTTTTTTTTTTTTTTTTTTTTTTTTTTTTTTTTTTTTTTTTTTTTTTTTTTTTTTTTTTTTTTTTTTTTTTTTTTTTTTTTTTTTTTTTTTTTTTTTTTTTTTTTTTTTTTTTTTTTTTTTTTTTTTTTTTTTTTTTTTTTTTTTTTTTTTTTTTTTTTTTTTTTTTTTTTTTTTTTTTTTTTTTTTTTTTTTTTTTTTTTTTTTTTTTTTTTTTTTTTTTTTTTTTTTTTTTTTTTTTTTTTTTTTTTTTTTTTATTTTTTTTTTTTTTTTTTTTTTTTTTTTTTTTTTTTTTTTTTTTTTTTTTTTTTTTTTTTTTTTTTTTTTTTTTTTTTTTTTTTTTTTTTTTTTTTTTTTTTTTTTTTTTTTTTTTTTTTTTTTTTTTTTTTTTTTTTTTTTTTTTTTTTTTTTTTTTTTTTTTTTTTTTTTTTTTTTTTTTTTTTTTTTTTTTTTTTTTTTTTTTTTTTTTTTTTTTTTTTTTTTTTTTTTTTTTTTTTTTTTTTTTTTTTTTTTTTTTTTTTTTTTTTTTTTTTTTTTTTTTTTTTTTTTTATTTTTTTTTTTTTTTTTTTTTTTTTTTTTTTTTTTTTTTTTTTTTTTTTTTTTTTTTTTTTTTTTTTTTTTTTTTTTTTTTTTTTTTTTTTTTTTTTTTTTTTTTTTTTTTTTTTTTTTTTTTTTTTTTTTTTTTTTTTTTTTTTTTTTTTTTTTTTTTTTTTTTTTTTTTTTTTTTTTTTTTTTTTTTTTTTTTTTTTTTTTTTTTTTTTTTTTTTTTTTTTTTTTTTTTTTTTTTTTTTTTTTTTTTTTTTTTTTTTTTTTTTTTTTTTTTTTTTTTTTTTTTTTTTTTTTTTTTTTTTTTTTTTTTTTTTTTTTTTTTTTTTTTTTTTTTTTTTTTTTTTTTTTTTTTTTTTTTTTTTTTTTTTTTTTTTTTTTTTTTTTTTTTTTTTTTTTTTTTTTTTTTTTTTTTTTTTTTTTTTTTTTTTTTTTTTTTTTTTTTTTTTTTTTTTTTTTTTTTTTTTTTTTTTTTTTTTTTTTTTTTTTTTTTTTTTTTTTTTTTTTTTTTTTTTTTTTTTTTTTTTTTTTTTTTTTTTTTTTTTTTTTTTTTTTTTTTTTTTTTTTTTTTTTTTTTTTTTTTTTTTTTTTTTTTTTTTTTTTTTTTTTTTTTTTTTTTTTTTTTTTTTTTTTTTTTTTTTTTTTTTTTTTTTTTTTTTTTTTTTTTTTTTTTTTTTTTTTTTTTTTTTTTTTTTTTTTTTTTTTTTTTTTTTTTTTTTTTTTTTTTTTTTTTTTTTTTTTTTTTTTTTTTTTTTTTTTTTTTTTTTTTTTTTTTTTTTTTTTTTTTTTTTTTTTTTTTTTTTTTTTTTTTTTATTTTTTTTTTTTTTTTTTTTTTTTTTTTTTTTTTTTTTTTTTTTTTTTTTTTTTTTTTTTTTTTTTTTTTTTTTTTTTTTTTTTTTTTTTTTTTTTTTTTTTTTTTTTTTTTTTTTTTTTTTTTTTTTTTTTTTTTTTTTTTTTTTTTTTTTTTTTTTTTTTTTTTTTTTTTTTTTTTTTTTTTTTTTTTTTTTTTTTTTTTTTTTTTTTTTTTTTTTTTTTTTTTTTTTTTTTTTTTTTTTTTTTTTTTTTTTTTTTTTTTTTTTTTTTTTTTTTTTTTTTTTTTTTTTTTTTTTTTTTTTTTTTTTTTTTTTTTTTTTTTTTTTTTTTTTTTTTTTTTTTTTTTTTTTTTTTTTTTTTTTTTTTTTTTTTTTTTTTTTTTTTTTTTTTTTTTTTTTTTTTTTTTTTTTTTTTTTTTTTTTTTTTTTTTTTTTTTTTTTTTTTTTTTTTTTTTTTTTTTTTTTTTTTTTTTTTTTTTTTTTTTTTTTTTTTTTTTTTTTTTTTTTTTTTTTTTTTTTTTTTTTTTTTTTTTTTTTTTTTTTTTTTTTTTTTTTTTTTTTTTTTTTTTTTTTTTTTTTTTTTTTTTTTTTTTTTTTTTTTTTTTTTTTTTTTTTTTTTTTTTTTTTTTTTTTTTTTTTTTTTTTTTTTTTTTTTTTTTTTTTTTTTTTTTTTTTTTTTTTTTTTTTTTTTTTTTTTTTTTTTTTATTTTTTTTTTTTTTTTTTTTTTTTTTTTTTTTTTTTTTTTTTTTTTTTTTTTTTTTTTTTTTTTTTTTTTTTTTTTTTTTTTTTTTTTTTTTTTTTTTTTTTTTTTTTTTTTTTTTTTTTTTTTTTTTTTTTTTTTTTTTTTTTTTTTTTTTTTTTTTTTTTTTTTTTTTTTTTTTTTTTTTTTTTTTTTTTTTTTTTTTTTTTTTTTTTTTTTTTTTTTTTTTTTTTTTTTTTTTTTTTTTTTTTTTTTTTTTTTTTTTTTTTTTTTTTTTTTTTTTTTTTTTTTTTTTTTTTTTTTTTTTTTTTTTTTTTTTTTTTTTTTTTTTTTTTTTTTTTTTTTTTTTTTTTTTTTTTTTTTTTTTTTTTTTTTTTTTTTTTTTTTTTTTTTTTTTTTTTTTTTTTTTTTTTTTTTTTTTTTTTTTTTTTTTTTTTTTTTTTTTTTTTTTTTTTTTTTTTTTTTTTTTTTTTTTTTTTTTTATTTTTTTTTTTTTTTTTTTTTTTTTTTTTTTTTTTTTTTTTTTTTTTTTTTTTTTTTTTTTTTTTTTTTTTTTTTTTTTTTTTTTTTTTTTTTTTTTTTTTTTTTTTTTTTTTTTTTTTTTTTTTTTTTTTTTTTTTTTTTTTTTTTTTTTTTTTTTTTTTTTTTTTTTTTTTTTTTTTTTTTTTTTTTTTTTTTTTTTTTTTTTTTTTTTTTTTTTTTTTTTTTTTTTTTTTTTTTTTTTTTTTTTTTTTTTTTTTTTTTTTTTTTTTTTTTTTTTTTTTTTTTTTTTTTTTTTTTTTTTTTTTTTTTTTTTTTTTTTTTTTTTTTTTTTTTTTTTTTTTTTTTTTTTTTTTTTTTTTTTTTTTTTTTTTTTTTTTTTTTTTTTTTTTTTTTTTTTTTTTTTTTTTTTTTTTTTTTTTTTTTTTTTTTTTTTTTTTTTTTTTTTTTTTTTTTTTTTTTTTTTTTTTTTTTTTTTTTTTTTTTTTTTTTTTTTTTTTTTTTTTTTTTTTTTTTTTTTTTTTTTTTTTTTTTTTTTTTTTTTTTTTTTTTTTTTTTTTTTTTTTTTTTTTTTTTTTTTTTTTTTTTTTTTTTTTTTTTTTTTTTTTTTTTTTTTTTTTTTTTTTTTTTTTTTTTTTTTTTTTTTTTTTTTATTTTTTTTTTTTTTTTTTTTTTTTTTTTTTTTTTTTTTTTTTTTTTTTTTTTTTTTTTTTTTTTTTTTTTTTTTTTTTTTTTTTTTTTTTTTTTTTTTTTTTTTTTTTTTTTTTTTTTTTTTTTTTTTTTTTTTTTTTTTTTTTTTTTTTTTTTTTTTTTTTTTTTTTTTTTTTTTTTTTTTTTTTTTTTTTTTTTTTTTTTTTTTTTTTTTTTTTTTTTTTTTTTTTTTTTTTTTTTTTTTTTTTTTTTTTTTTTTTTTTTTTTTTTTTTTTTTTTTTTTTTTTTTTTTTTTTTTTTTTTTTTTTTTTTTTTTTTTTTTTTTTTTTTTTTTTTTTTTTTTTTTTTTTTTTTTTTTTTTTTTTTTTTTTTTTTTTTTTTTTTTTTTTTTTTTTTTTTTTTTTTTTTTTTTTTTTTTTTTTTTTTTTTTTTTTTTTTTTTTTTTTTTTTTTTTTTTTTTTTTTTTTATTTTTTTTTTTTTTTTTTTTTTTTTTTTTTTTTTTTTTTTTTTTTTTTTTTTTTTTTTTTTTTTTTTTTTTTTTTTTTTTTTTTTTTTTTTTTTTTTTTTTTATTTTTTTTTTTTTTTTTTTTTTTTTTTTTTTTTTTTTTTTTTTTTTTTTTTTTTTTTTTTTTTTTTTTTTTTTTTTTTTTTTTTTTTTTTTTTTTTTTTTTTTTTTTTTTTTTTTTTTTTTTTTTTTTTTTTTTTTTTTTTTTTTTTTTTTTTTTTTTTTTTTTTTTTTTTTTTTTTTTTTTTTTTTTTTTTTTTTTTTTTTTTTTTTTTTTTTTTTTTTTTTTTTTTTTTTTTTTTTTTTTTTTTTTTTTTTTTTTTTTTTTTTTTTTTTTTTTTTTTTTTTTTTTTTTTTTTTTTTTTTTTTTTTTTTTTTTTTTTTTTTTTTTTTTTTTTTTTTTTTTTTTTTTTTTTTTTTTTTTTTTTTTTTTTTTTTTTTTTTTTTTTTTTTTTTTTTTTTTTTTTTTTTTTTTTTTTTTTTTTTTTTTTTTTTTTTTTTTTTTTTTTTTTTTTTTTTTTTTTTTTTTTTTTTTTTTTTTTTTTTTTTTTTTTTTTTTTTTTTTTTTTTTTTTTTTTTTTTTTTTTTTTTTTTTTTTTTTTTTTTTTTTTTTTTTTTTTTTTTTTTTTTTTTTTTTTTTTTTTTTTTTTTTTTTTTTTTTTTTTTTTTTTTTTTTTTTTTTTTTTTTTTTTTTTTTTTTTTTTTTTTTTTTTTTTTTTTTTTTTTTTTTTTTTTTTTTTTTTTTTTTTTTTTTTTTTTTTTTTTTTTTTTTTTTTTTTTTTTTTTTTTTTTTTTTTTTTTTTTTTTTTTTTTTTTTTTTTTTTTTTTTTTTTTTTTTTTTTTTTTTTTTTTTTTTTTTTTTTTTTTTTTTTTTTTTTTTTTTTTTTTTTTTTTTTTTTTTTTTTTTTTTTTTTTTTTTTTTTTTTTTTTTTTTTTTATTTTTTTTTTTTTTTTTTTTTTTTTTTTTTATTTTTTTTTTTTTTTTTTTTTTTTTTTTTTTTTTTTTTTTTTTTTTTTTTTTTTTTTTTTTTTTTTTTTTTTTTTTTTTTTTTTTTTTTTTTTTTTTTTTTTTTTTTTTTTTTTTTTTTTTTTTTTTTTTTTTTTTTTTTTTTTTTTTTTTTTTTTTTTTTTTTTTTTTTTTTTTTTTTTTTTTTTTTTTTATTTTTTTTTTTTTTTTTTTTTTTTTTTTTTTTTTTTTTTTTTTTTTTTTTTTTTTTTTTTTTTTTTTTTTTTTTTTTTTTTTTTTTTTTTTTTTTTTTTTTTTTTTTTTTTTTTTTTTTTTTTTTTTTTTTTTTTTTTTTTTTTTTTTTTTTTTATTTTTTTTTTTTTTTTTTTTTTTTTTTTTTTTTTTTTTTTTTTTTTTTTTTTTTTTTTTTTTTTTTTTTTTTTTTTTTTTTTTTTTTTTTTTTTTTTTTTTTTTTTTTTTTTTTTTTTTTTTTTTTTTTTTTTTTTTTTTTTTTTTTTTTTTTTTTTTTTTTTTTTTTTTTTTTTTTTTTTTTTTTTTTTTTTTTTTTTTTTTTTTTTTTTTTTTTTTTTTTTTTTTTTTTTTTTTTTTTTTTTTTTTTTTTTTTTTTTTTTTTTTTTTTTTTTTTTTTTTTTTTTTTTTTTTTTTTTTTTTTTTTTTTTTTTTTTTTTTTTTTTTTTTTTTTTTTTTTTTTTTTTTTTTTTTTTTTTTTTTTTTTTTTTTTTTTTTTTTTTTTTTTTTTTTTTTTTTTTTTTTTTTTTTTTTTTTTTTTTTTTTTTTTTTTTTTTTTTTTTTTTTTTTTTTTTTTTTTTTTTTTTTTTTTTTTTTTTTTTTTTTTTTTTTTTTTTTTTTTTTTTTTTTTTTTTTTTTTTTTTTTTTTTTTTTTTTTTTTTTTTTTTTTTTTTTTTTTTTTTTTTTTTTTTTTTTTTTTTTTTTTTTTTTTTTTTTTTTTTTTTTTTTTTTTTTTTTTTTTTTTTTTTTTTTTTTTTTTTTTTTTTTTTTTTTTTTTTTTTTTTTTTTTTTTTTTTTTATTTTTTTTTTTTTTTTTTTTTTTTTTTTTTTTTTTTTTTTTTTTTTTTTTTTTTTTTTTTTTTTTTTTTTTTTTTTTTTTTTTTTTTTTTTTTTTTTTTTTTTTTTTTTTTTTTTTTTTTTTTATTTTTTTTTTTTTTTTTTTTTTTTTTTTTTTTTTTTTTTTTTTTTTTTTTTTTTTTTTTTTTTTTTTTTTTTTTTTTTTTTTTTTTTTTTTTTTTTTTTTTTTTTTTTTTTTTTTTTTTTTTTTTTTTTTTTTTTTTTTTTTTTTTTTTTTTTTTTTTTTTTTTTTTTTTTATTTTTTTTTTTTTTTTTTTTTTTTTATTTTTTTTTTTTTTTTTTTTTTTTTTTTTTTTTTTTTTTTTTTTTTTTTTTTTTTTTTTTTTTTTTTTTTTTTTTTTTTTTTTTTTTTTTTTTTTTTTTTTTTTTTTTTTTGTTTTTTTTTTTTTTTTTTTTTTTTTTTTTTTTTTTTTTTTTTTTTTTTTTTTTTTTTTTTTTTTTTTTTTTTTTTTTTTTTTTTTTTTTTTTTTTTTTTTTTTTTTTTTTTTTTTTTTTTTTTTTTTTTTTTTTTTTTTTTTTTTTTTTTTTTTTTTTTTTTTTTTTTTTTTTTTTTTTTTTTTTTTTTTTTTTTTTTTTTTTTTTTTTTTTTTTTTTTTTTTTTTTTTTTTTTTTTATTTTTTTTTTTTTTTTTTTTTTTTTTTTTTTTTTTTTTTTTTTTTTTTTTTTTTTTTATTTTTTTTTTTTTTTTTTTTTTTTTTTTTTTTTTTTTTTTTTTTTTTTTTTTTTTTTTTTTTTTTTTTTTTTTTTTTTTTTTTTTTTTTTTTTTTTTTTTTTTTTTTTTTTTTTTTTTTTTTTTTTTTTTTTTTTTTTTTTTTTTTTTTTTTTTTTTTTTTTTTTTTTTTTTTTTTTTTTTTTTTTTTTTTTTTTTTTTTTTTTTTTTTTTTTTTTTTTTTTTTTTTTTATTTTTTTTTTTTTTTTTTTTTTTTTTTTTTTTTTTTTTTTTTTTTTTTTTTTTTTTTTTTTTTTTTTTTTTTTTTTTTTTTTTTTTTTTTTTTTTTTTTTTTTTTTTTTTTTTTTTTTTTTTTTTTTTTTTTTTTTTTTTTTTTTTTTTTTTTTTTTTTTTTTTTTTTTTTTTTTTTTTTTTTTTTTTTTTTTTTTTTTTTTTTTTTTTTTTTTTTTTTTTTTTTTTTTTTTTTTTTTTTTTTTTTTTTTTTTTTTTTTTTTTTTTTTTTTTTTTTTTTTTTTTTTTTTTTTTTTTTTTTTTTTTTTTTTTTTTTTTTTGTTTTTTTTTTTTTTTTTTTTTTTTTTTTTTTTTTTTTTTTTTTTTTTTTTTTTTTTTTTTTTTTTTTTTTTTTTTTTTTTTTTTTTTTTTTTTTTTTTTTTTTTTTTTTTTTTTTTTTTTTTTTTTATTTTTTTTTTTTTTTTTTTTTTTTTTTTTTTTTTTTTTTTTTTTTTTTTTTTTTTTTTTTTTTTTTTTTTTTTTTTTTTTTTTTTTTTTTTTTTTTTTTTTTTTTTTTTTTTTTTTTTTTTTTTTTTTTTTTTTTTTTTTTTTTTTTTGTTTTTTTTTTTTTTTTTTTTTTTTTTTTTTTTTTTTTTTTTTTTTTTTTTTTTTTTTTTTTTTTTTTTTTTTTTTTTTTTTTTTTTTTTTTTTTTTTTTTTTTTTTTTTTTTTTTTTTTTTTTTTTTTTTTTTTTTTTTTTTTTTTTTTTTTTTTTTTTTTTTTTTTTTTTTTTTTTTTTTTTTTTTTTTTTTTTTTTTTTTTTTTTTTTTTTTTTTTTTTTTTTTTTTTTTTTTTTTTTTTTTTTTTTTTTTTTTTTTTTTTTTTTTTTTTTTTTTTTTTTTTTTTTTTTTTTTTTTTTTTTTTTTTTTTTTTTTTTTTTTTTTTTTTTTTTTTATTTTTTTTTTTTTTTTTTTTTTTTTTTTTTTTTTTTTTTTTTTTTTTTTTTTTTTTTTTTTTTTTTTTTTTTTTTTTTTTTTTTTTTTTTTTTTTTTTTTTTTTTTTTTTTTTTTTTTTTTTTTTTTTTTTTTTTTTTTTTTTTTTTTTTTTTTTTTTTTTTTATTTTTTTTTTTTTTTTTTTTTTTTTTTTTTTTTTTTTTTTTTTTTTTTTTTTTTTTTTTTTTTTTTTTTTTTTTTTTTTTTTTTTTTTTTTTTTTTTTTTTTTTTTTTTTTTTTTTTTTTTTTTTTTTTTTTTTTTTTTTTTTTTTTTTTTTTTTTTTTTTTTTTTTTTTTTTTTTTTTTTTTTTTTTTTTTTTTTTTTTTTTTTTTTTTTTTTTTTTTTTTTTTTTTTTTTTTTTTTTTTTTTTTTTTTTTTTTTTTTTTTTTTTTTTTTTTTTTTTTTTTTTTTTTTTTTTTTTTTTTTTTTTTTTTTTTTTTTTTTTTTTTTTTTTTTTTTTTTTTTTTTTTTTTTTTTTTTTTTTTTTTTTTTTTTTTTTTTTTTTATTTTTTTTTTTTTTTTTTTTTTTTTTTTTTTTTTTTTTTTTTTTTTTTTTTTTTTTTTTTTTTTTTTTTTTTTTTTTTTTTTTTTTTTTTTTTTTTTTTTTTTTTTTTTTTTTTTTTTTTTTTTTTTTTTTTTTTTTTTTTTTTTTTTTTTTTTTTTTTTTTTTTTTTTTTTTTTTTTTTTTTTTTTTTTTTTTTTTTTTTTTTTTTTTTTTTTTTTTTTTTTTTTTTTTTTTTTTTTTTTTTTTTTTTTTTTTTTTTTTTTTTTTTTTTTTTTTTTTTTTTTTTTTTTTTTTTTTTTTTTTTTTTTTTTTTTTTTTTTTTTTTTTTTTTTTTTTTTTTTTTTTTTTTTTTTTTTTTTTTTTTTTTTTTTTTTTTTTTTTTTTTTTTTATTTTTTTTTTTTTTTTTTTTTTTTTTTTTTTTTTTTTTTTTTTTTTTTTTTTTTTTTTTTTTTTTTTTTTTTTTTTTTTTTTTTTTTTTTTTTTTTTTTTTTTTTTTTTTTTTTTTTTTTTTTTTTTTTTTTTTTTTTTTTTTTTTTTTTTTTTTTTTTTTTTTTTTTTTTTTTTTTTTTTTTTTTTTTTTTTTTTTTTTTTTTTTTTTTTTTTTTTTTTTTTTTTTTTTTTTTTTTTTTTTTTTTTTTTTTTTTTTTTTTTTTTTTTTTTTTTTTTTTTTTTTTTTTTTTTTTTTTTTTTTTTTTTTTTTTTTTTTTTTTTTTTATTTTTTTTTTTTTTTTTTTTTTTTTTTTTTTTTTTTTTTTTTTTTTTTTTTTTTTTTTTTTTTTTTTTTTTTTTTTTTTTTTTTTTTTTTTTTTTTTTTTTTTTTTTTTTTTTTTTTTTTTTTTTTTTTTTTTTTTTTTTTTTTTTTTTTTTTTTTTTTTTTTTTTTTTTTTTTTTTTTTTTTTTTTTTTTTTTTTTTTTTTTTTTTTTTTTTTTTTTTTTTTTTTTTTTTTTTTTTTTTTTTTTTTTTTTTTTTTTTTTTTTTTTTTTTTTTTTTTTTTTTTTTTTTTTTTTTTTTTTTTTTTTTTTTTTTTTTTTTTTTTTTTTTTTTTTTTTTTTTTTTTTTTTTTTTTTTTTTTTTTTTTTTTTTTTTTTTTTTTTTTTTTTTTTTTTTTTTTTTTTTTTTTTTTTTTTTTTTTTTTTTTTTTTTTTTTTTTTTTTTTTTTTTTTTTTTTTTTTTTTTTTTTTTTTTTTTTTTTTTTTTTTTTTTTTTTTTTTTTTTTTTTTTTTTTTTTTTTTTTTTTTTTTTTTTTTTTTTTTTTTTTTTTTTTTTTTTTTTTTTTTTTTTTTTTTTTTTTTTTTTTTTTTTTTTTTTTTTTTTTTTTTTTTTTTTTTTTTTTTTTTTTTTTTTTTTTTTTTTTTTTTTTTTTTTTTTTTTTTTTTTTTTTTTTTTTTTTTTTTTTTTTTTTTTTTTTTTTTTTTTTTTTTTTTTTTTTTTTTTTTTTTTTTTTTTTTTTTTTTTTTTTTTTTTTTTTTTTTTTTTTTTTTTTTTTTTTTTTTTTTTTTTTTTTTTTTTTTTTTTTTTTTTTTTTTTTTTTTTTTTTTTTTTTTTTTTTTTTTTTTTTTTTTTTTTTTTTTTTTTTTTTTTTTTTTTTTTTTTTTTTTTTTTTTTTTTTTTTTTTTTTTTTTTTTTTTTTTTTTTTTTTTTTTTTTTTTTTTTTTTTTTTTTTTTTTTTTTTTTTTTTTTTTTTTTTTTTTTTTTTTTTTTTTTTTTTTTTTTTTTTTTTTTTTTTTTTTTTTTTTTTTTTTTTTTTTTTTTTTTTTTTTTTTTTTTTTTTTTTTTTTTTTTTTTTTTTTTTTTTTTTTTTTTTTTTTTTTTTTTTTTTTTTTTTTTTTTTTTTTTTTTTTTTTTTTTTTTTTTTTTTTTTTTTTTTTTTTTTTTTTTTTTTTTTTTTTTTTTTTTTTTTTTTTTTTTTTTTTTTTTTTTTTTTTTTTTTTTTTTTTTTTTTTTTTTTTTTTTTTTTTTTTTTTTTTTTTTTTTTTTTTTTTTTTTTTTTTTTTTTTTTTTTTTTTTTTTTTTTTTTTTTTTTTTTTTTTTTTTTTTTTTTTTTTTTTTTTTTTTTTTTTTTTTTTTTTTTTTTTTTTTTTTTTTTTTTTTTTTTTTTTTTTTTTTTTTTTTTTTTTTTTTTTTTTTTTTTATTTTTTTTTTTTTTTTTTTTTTTTTTTTTTTTTTTTTTTTTTTTTTTTTTTTTTTTTTTTTTTTTTTTTTTTTTTTTTTTTTTTTTTTTTTTTTTTTTTTTTTTTTTTTTTTTTTTTTTTTTTTTTTTTTTTTTTTTTTTTTTTTTTTTTTTTTTTTTTTTTTTTTTTTTTTTTTTTTTTTTTTTTTTTTTTTTTTTTTTTTTTTTTTTTTTTTTTTTTTTTTTTTTTTTTTTTTTTTTTTTTTTTTTTTTTTTTTTTTTTTTTTTTTTTTTTTTTTTTTTTTTTTTTTTTTTTTTTTTTTTTTTTTTTTTTTTTTTTTTTTTTTTTTTTTTTTTTTTTTTTTTTTTTTTTTTTTTTTTTTTTTTTTTTTTTTTTTTTTTTTTTTTTTTTTTTTTTTTTTTTTTTTTTTTTTTTATTTTTTTTTTTTTTTTTTTTTTTTTTTTTTTTTTTTTTTTTTTTTTTTTTTTTTTATTTTTTTTTTTTTTTTTTTTTTTTTTTTTTTTTTTTTTTTTTTTTTTTTTTTTTTTTTTTTTTTTTTTTTTTTTTTTTTTTTTTTTTTTTTTTTTTTTTTTTTTTTTTTTTTTTTTTTTTTTTTTTTTTTTTTTTTTTTTTTTTTTTTTTTTTTTTTTTTTTTTTTTTTTTTTTTTTTTTTTTTTTTTTTTTTTTTTTTTTTTTTTTTTTTTTTTTTTTTTTTTTTTTTTTTTTTTTTTTTTATTTTTTTTTTTTTTTTTTTTTTTTTTTTTTTTTTTTTTTTTTTTTTTTTTTTTTTTTTTTTTTTTTTTTTTTTTTTTTTTTTTTTTTTTTTTTTTTTTTTTTTTTTTTTTTTTTTTTTTTTTTTTTTTTTTTTTTTTTTTTTTTTTTTTTTTTTTTTTTTTTTTTTTTTTTTTTTTTTTTTTTTTTTTTTTTTTTTTTTTTTTTTTTTTTTTTTTTTTTTTTTTTTTTTTTTTTTTTTTTTTTTTTTTTTTTTTTTTTTTTTTTTTTTTTTTTTTTTTTTTTTTTTTTTTTTTTTTTTTTTTTTTTTTTTTTTTTTTTTTTTTTTTTTTTTTTTTTTTTTTTTTTTTTTTTTTTTTTTTTTTTTTTTTTTTTTTTTTTTTTTTTTTTTTTTTTTTTTTTTTTTTTTTTTTTTTTTTTTTTTTTTTTTTTTTTTTTTTTTTTTTTTTTTTTTTTTTTTTTTTTTTTTTTTTTTTTTTTTTTTTTTTTTTTTTTTTTTTTTTTTTTTTTTTTTTTTTTTTTTTTTTTTTTTTTTTTTTTTTTTTTTTTTTTTTTTTTTTTTTTTTTTTTTTTTTTTTTTTTTTTTTTTTTTTTTTTTTTTTTTTTTTTTTTTTTTTTTTTTTTTTTTTTTTTTTTTTTTTTTTTTTTTTTTTTTTTTTTTTTTTTTTTTTTTTTTTTTTTTTTTTTTTTTTTTTTTTTTTTTTTTTTTTTTTTTTTTTTTTTTTTTTTTTTTTTTTTTTTTTTTTTTTTTTTTTTTTTTTTTTTTTTTTTTTTTTTTTTTTTTTTTTTTTTTTTTTTTTTTTTTTTTTTTTTTTTTTTTTTTTTTTTTTTTTTTTTTTTTTTTTTTTTTTTTTTTTTTTTTTTTTTTTTTTTTTTTTTTTTTTTTTTTTTTTTTTTTTTTTTTTTTTTTTTTTTTTTTTTTTTTTTTTTTTTTTTTTTTTTTTTTTTTTTTTTTTTTTTTTTTTTTTTTTTTTTTTTTTTTTTTTTTTTTTTTTTTTTTTTTTTTTTTTTTTTTTTTTTTTTTTTTTTTTTTTTTTTTTTTTTTTTTTTTTTTTTTTTTTTTTTTTTTTTTTTTTTTTTTTTTTTTTTTTTTTTTTTTTTTTTTTTTTTTTTTTTTTTTTTTTTTTTTTTTTTTTTTTTTTTTTTTTTTTTTTTTTTTTTTTTTTTTTTTTTTTTTTTTTTTTTTTTTTTTTTTTTTTTTTTTTTTTTTTTTTTTTTTTTTTTTTTTTTTTTTTTTTTTTTTTTTTTTTTTTTTTTTTTTTTTTTTTTTTTTTTTTTTTTTTTTTTTTTTTTTTTTTTTTTTTTTTTTTTTTTTTTTTTTTTTTTTTTTTTTTTTTTTTTTTTTTTTTTTTTTTTTTTTTTTTTTTTTTTTTTTTTTTTATTTTTTTTTTTTTTTTTTTTTTTTTTTTTTTTTTTTTTTTTTTTTTTTTTTTTTTTTTTTTTTTTTTTTTTTTTTTTTTTTTTTTTTTTTTTTTTTTTTTTTTTTTTTTTTTTTTTTTTTTTTTTTTTTTTTTTTTTTTTTTTTTTTTTTTTTTTTTTTTTTTTTTTTTTTTTTTTTTTTTTTTTTTTTTTTTTTTTTTTTTTTTTTTTTTTTTTTTTTTTTTTTTTTTTTTTTTTTTTTTTTTTTTTTTTTTTTTTTTTTTTTTTTTTTTTTTTTTTTTTTTTTTTTTTTTTTTTTTTTTTTTTTTTTTTTTTTTTTTTTTTTTTTTTTTTTTTTTTTTTTTTTTTTTTTTTTTTTTTTTTTTTTTATTTTTTTTTTTTTTTTTTTTTTTTTTTTTTTTTTTTTTTTTTTTTTTTTTTTTTTTTTTTTTTTTTTTTTTTTTTTTTTTTTTTTTTTTTTTTTTTTTTTTTTTTTTTTTTTTTTTTTTTTTTTTTTTTTTTTTTTTTTTTTTTTTTTTTTTTTTTTTTTTTTTTTTTTTTTTTTTTTTTTTTTTTTTTTTTTTTTTTTTTTTTTTTTTTTTTTTTTTTTTTTTTTTTTTTTTTTTTTTTTTTTTTTTTTTTTTTTTTTTTTTTTTTTTTTTTTTTTTTTTTTTTTTTTTTTTTTTTTTTTTTTTTTTTTTTTTTTTTTTTTTTTTTTTTTTTTTTTTTTTTTTTTTTTTTTTTTTTTTTTTTTTTTTTTTTTTTTTTTTTTTTTTTTTTTTTTTTTTTTTTTTTTTTTTTTTTTTTTTTTTTTTTTTTTTTTTTTTTTTTTTTTTTTTTTTTTTTTTTTTTTTTTTTTTTTTTTTTTTTTTTTTTTTTTTTTTTTTTTTTTTTTTTTTTTTTTTTTTTTTTTTTTTTTTTTTTTTTTTTTTTTTTTTTTTTTTTTTTTTTTTTTTTTTTTTTTTTTTTTTTTTTTTTTTTTTTTTTTTTTTTTTTTTTTTTTTTTTTTTTTTTTTTTTTTTTTTTTTTTTTTTTTTTTTTTTTTTTTTTTTTTTTTTTTTTTTTTTTTTTTTTTTTTTTTTTTTTTTTTTTTTTTTTTTTTTTTTTTTTTTTTTTTTTTTTTTTTTTTTTTTTTTTTTTTTTTTTTTTTTTTTTTTTTTTTTTTTTTTTTTTTTTTTTTTTTTTTTTTTTTTTTTTTTTTTTTTTTTTTTTTTTTTTTTTTTTTTTTTTTTTTTTTTTTTTTTTTATTTTTTTTTTTTTTTTTTTTTTTTTTTTTTTTTTTTTTTTTTTTTTTTTTTTTTTTTTTTTTTTTTTTTTTTTTTTTTTTTTTTTTTTTTTTTTTTTTTTTTTTTTTTTTTTTTTTTTTTTTTTTTTTTTTTTTTTTTTTTTTTTTTTTTTTTTTTTTTTTTTTTTTTTTTTTTTTTTTTTTTTTTTTTTTTTTTTTTTTTTTTTTTTTTTTTTTTTTTTTTTTTTTTTTTTTTTTTTTTTTTTTTTTTTTTTTTTTTTTTTTTTTTTTTTTTTTTTTTTTTTTTTTTTTTTTTTTTTTTTTTTTTTTTTTTTTTTTTTTTTTTTTTTTTTTTTTTTTTTTTTTTTTTTTTTTTTTTTTTTTTTTTTTTTTTTTTTTTTTTTTTTTTTTTTTTTTTTTTTTTTTTTTTTTTTTTTTTTTTTTTTTTTTTTTTTTTTTTTTTTTTTTTTTTTTTTTTTTTTTTTTTTTTTTTTTTTTTTTTTTTTTTTTTTTTTTTTTTTTTTTTTTTTTTTTTTTTTTTTTTTTTTTTTTTTTTTTTTTTTTTTTTTTTTTTTTTTTTTTTTTTTTTTTTTTTTTTTTTTTTTTTTTTTTTTTTTTTTTTTTTTTTTTTTTTTTTTTTTTTTTTTTTTTTTTTTTTTTTTTTTTTTTTTTTTTTTTTTTTTTTTTTTTTTTTTTTTTTTTTTTTTTTTTTTTTTTTTTTTTTTTTTTTTTTTTTTTTTTTTTTTTTTTTTTTTTTTTTTTTTTTTTTTTTTTTTTTTTTTTTTTTTTTTTTTTTTTTTTTTTTTTTTTTTTTTTTTTTTTTTTTTTTTTTTTTTTTTTTTTTTTTTTTTTTTTTTTTTTTTTTTTTTTTTTTTTTTTTTTTTTTTTTTTTTTTTTTTTTTTTTTTTTTTTTTATTTTTTTTTTTTTTTTTTTTTTTTTTTTTTTTTTTTTTTTTTTTTTTTTTTTTTTTTTTTTTTTTTTTTTTTTTTTTTTTTTTTTTTTTTTTTTTTTTTTTTTTTTTTTTTTTTTTTTTTTTTTTTTTTTTTTTTTTTTTTTTTTTTTTTTTTTTTTTTTTTTTTTTTTTTTTTTTTTTTTTTTTTTTTTTTTTTTTTTTTTTTTTTTTTTTTTTTTTTTTTTTTTTTTTTTTTTTTTTTTTTTTTTTTTTTTTTTTTTTTTTTTTTTTTTTTTTTTTTTTTTTTTTTTTTTTTTTTTTTTTTTTTTTTTTTTTTTTTTTTTTTTTTTTTTTTTTTTTTTTTTTTTTTTTTTTTTTTTTTTTTTTTTTTTTTTTTTTTTTTTTTTTTTTTTTTTTTTTTTTTTTTTTTTTTTTTTTTTTTTTTTTTTTTTTTTTTTTTTTTTTTTTTTTTTTTTTTTTTTTTTTTTTTTTTTTTTTTTTTTTTTTTTTTTTTTTTTTTTTTTTTTTTTTTTTTTTTTTTTTTTTTTTTTTTTTTTTTTTTTTTTTTTTTTTTTTTTTTTTTTTTTTTTTTTTTTTTTTTTTTTTTTTTTTTTTTTTTTTTTTTTTTTTTTTTTTTTTTTTTTTTTTTTTTTTTTTTTTTTTTTTTTTTTTTTTTTTTTTTTTTTTTTTTTTTTTTTTTTTTTTTTTTTTTTTTTTTTTTTTTTTTTTTTTTTTTTTTTTTTTTTATTTTTTTTTTTTTTTTTTTTTTTTTTTTTTTTTTTTTTTTTTTTTTTTTTTTTTTTTTTTTTTTTTTTTTTTTTTTTTTTTTTTTTTTTTTTTTTTTTTTTTTTTTTTTTTTTTTTTTTTTTTTTTTTTTTTTTTTTTTTTTTTTTTTTTTTTTTTTTTTTTTTTTTTTTTTTTTTTTTTTTTTTTTTTTTTTTTTTTTTTTTTTTTTTTTTTTTTTTTTTTTTTTTTTTTTTATTTTTTTTTTTTTTTTTTTTTTTTTTTTTTTTTTTTTTTTTTTTTTTTTTTTTTTTTTTTTTTTTTTTTTTTTTTTTTTTTTTTTTTTTTTTTTTTTTTTTTTTTTTTTTTTTTTTTTTTTTTTTTTTTTTTTTTTTTTTTTTTTTTTTTTTTTTTTTTTTTTTTTTTTTTTTTTTTTTTTTTTTTTTTTTTTTTTTTTTTTTTTTTTTTTTTTTTTTTTTTTTTTTTTTTTTTTTTTTTTTTTTTTTTTTTTTTTTTTTTTTTTTTTTTTTTTTTTTTTTTTTTTTTTTTTTTTTTTTTTTTTTTTTTTTTTTTTTTTTTTTTTTTTTTTTTTTTTTTTTTTTTTTTTTTTTTTTTTTTTTTTTTTTTTTTTTTTTTTTTTTTTTTTTTTTTTTTTTTTTTTTTTTTTTTTTTTTTTTTTTTTTTTTTTTTTTTTTTTTTTTTTTTTTTTTTTTTTTTTTTTTTTTTTTTTTTTTTTTTTTTTTTTTTTTTTTTTTTTTTTTTTTTTTTTTTTTTTTTTTTTTTTTTTTTTTTTTTTTTTTTTTTTTTTTTTTTTTTTTTTTTTTTTTTTTTTTTTTTTTTTTTTTTTTTTTTTTTTTTTTTTTTTTTTTTTTTTTTTTTTTTTTTTTTTTTTTTTTTTTTTTTTTTTTTTTTTTTTTTTTTTTATTTTTTTTTTTTTTTTTTTTTTTTTTTTTTTTTTTTTTTTTTTTTTTTTTTTTTTTTTTTTTTTTTTTTTTTTTTTTTTATTTTTTTTTTTTTTTTTTTTTTTTTTTTTTTTTTTTTTTTTTTTTTTTTTTTTTTTTTTTTTTTTTTTTTTTTTTTTTTTTTTTTTTTTTTTTTTTTTTTTTTTTTTTTTTTTTTTTTTTTTTTTTTTTTTTTTTTTTTTTTTTTTTTTTTTTTTTTTTTTTTTTTTTTTTTTTTTTTTTTTTTTTTTTTTTTTTTTTTTTTTTTTTTTTTTTTTTTTTTTTTTTTTTTTTTTTTTTTTTTTTTTTTTTTTTTTTTTTTTTTTTTTTTTTTTTTTTTTTTTTTTTTTTTTTTTTTTTTTTTTTTTTTTTTTTTTTTTTTTTTTTTTTTTTTTTTTTTTTTTTTTTTTTTTTTTTTTTTTTTTTTTTTTTTTTTTTTTTTTTTTTTTTTTTTTTTTTTTTTTTTTTTTTTTTTTTTTTTTTTTTTTTTTTTTTTTTTTTTTTTTTTTTTTTTTTTTTTTTTTTTTTTTTTTTTTTTTTTTTTTTTTTTTTTTTTTTTTTTTTTTTTTTTTTTTTTTTTTTTTTTTTTTTTTTTTTTTTTTTTTTTTTTTTTTTTTTTTTTTTTTTTTTTTTTTTTTTTTTTTTTTTTTTTTTTTTTTTTTTTTTTTTTTTTTTTTTTTTTTTTTTTTTTTTTT
>JAQZCD010000197.1:155000-175000 GCA_030864225.1 Capsicum baccatum var. pendulum | reverse complement strand
GGGGGGGGGGGGGGGGGTGGGGGGGGGGGGGGGGGGGGGGGGGGGGGGGGGGGGGGGGGGGGGGGGGGGGGGGGGGGGGGGGGGGGGGGGGGGGGGGGGGTGGGGGGGGGGGGGGGGGGGGGGGGGGGGGGGGGTGGGGGGGGGGGGGGGGGGGGGGGGGGGGGGGGGGGGGGGGGGGGGGGGGGGGGGGGGGGGGGGGGGGGGGGGGGGGGGGGGGGGGGGGGGGGGGGGGGGGGGGGGGGGGGGGGGGGGGGGGGGGGGGGGGGGGGGGGGGGGGGGGGGGGGGGGGGGGGGGGGGGGGGGGGGGGGGGGGGGGGGGGGGGGGGGGGGGGGGGGGGGGGGGGGGGGGGGGGGGGGGGGGGGGGGGGGGGGGGGGGGGGGGGGGGGGGTGGGGGGGGGGGGGGGGGGGGGGGGGGGGGGGGGGGGGGGGGGGGGGGGGGGGGGGGGGGGGGGGGGGGGGGGGGGGGGGGGGGGGGGGGGGGGGGGGGGGGGGGGGGGGGGGGGGGGGGGGGGGGGGGGGGGGGGGGGGGGGGGGGGGGGGGGGGGGGGGGGGGGGGGGGGGGGGGGGGGGGGGTGGGGGGGGGGGGGGGGGGGGGGGGGGGGGGGGGGGGTGGGGGGGGGGGGGGGGGGGGGGGGGGGGGGGGGGGGGGGGGGGGGGGGGGGGGGGGGGGGGGGGGGGGGGGGGGGGGGGGGGGGGGGGGGGGGGGGGGGGGGGGGGGGGGGGGGGGGGGGGGGGGGGGGGGGGGGGGGGGGGGGGGGGGGGGGGGGGGGGGGGGGGGGGGGGGGGGGGGGGGGGGGGGGGGGGGGGGGGGGGTGGGGGGGGGGGGGGGGGGGGGGGGGGGGGGGGGGGGGGGGGGGGGGGGGGGGGGGGGGGGGGGGGGGGGGGGGGGGGGGGGGGGGGGGGGGGGGGGGGGGGGGGGGGGGGGGGGGGGGGGGGGGGGGGGGGGGGGGGGGGGGGGGGGGGGGGGGGGGGGGGGGGGGGGGGGGGGGGGGGGGGGGGGGGGGGGGGGGGGGGGGGGGGGGGGGGGGGGGGGGGGGGGGGGGGGGGGGGGGGGGGGGGGGGGGGGGGGTGGGGGGGGGGGGGGGGGGGGGGGGGGGGGGGGGGGGGGGGGGGGGGGGGGGGGGGGGGGGGGGGGGTGGGGGGGGGGGGGGGGGGGGGGGGGGGGGGGGGGGGGGGGGGGGGGGGGGGGGGGGGGGGGGGGGGGGGGGGGGGGGGGGGGGGGGGGGGGGGGGGGGGGGGGGTGGGGGGGGGGGGGGGGGGGGGGGGGGGGGGGGGGGGGGGGGGGGGGGGGGGGGGGGGGGGGGGGGGGGGGGGGGGGGGGGGGGGGGGGGGGGGGTGGGGGGGGGGGGGGGGGGGGGGGGGGGGGGGGGGGGGGGGGGGGGGGGGGGGGGGGGGGGGGGGGGGGGGGGGGGGGGGGGGGGGGGGGGGGGGGGGGGGGGGTGGGGGGGGGGGGGGGTGGGGGGGGGGGGGGGGGGGGGGGAGGGGGGGGGGGGGGGGGGGGGGGGGGGGGGGGGGGGGGGGTGGGGGGGGTGGGGGGGGGGTGGGGGGGGGGGGTGGGGGGGGGGGGGTGTGGGGGGGGGGGGGGGGGGGGGGGGGGGGGGGGGGGGGGGGGGGGGGGGGGGGGGGGGGGGGGGGGGGGGGGGGGGGGGGGGGGGGGGGGGGGGGGGGGGGGGGGGGGGGGGGGGTGGGGGTGGGGGGGGGGGGGGGGGGGGGGGGGGGGGGGGGGGGGGGGGGGGGGGGGGGGGGGGGGGGGGGTGGGGGGGGGGGGGGGGGGGGGGTGGGGGGGGGGGGGGGGGGGGCGGGGGGGGGGGGGGGGGGGGGGGGGGGGGGGGGGGGGGGGGGGGGGGGGGGGGGGGGGGGGGGGGGGGGGGGTTGGGGGGGGGGGGGGGGGGGGGGGGGGGGGGGGGGGGGGGGGGGGGGGGGGGGGGGGGGGGGGGGGGGGGGGGGGGGGGGGGGGGGGGGGGGGGGGGGGGGGGGGGGGGGGGGGGGGGGGGGGGGGGGGGGGGGGGGGGGGGGGGGGGGGGGGGGGGGGGGGGGGGGGGGGGGGGGGGGGGGGGGGGGGGGTGGGGGGGGGGGGGGGGGGGGGGGGGGGGGGGGGGGGGGGGGGGGGGGGGGGGGGGGGGGGGGGGGGGGGGGGGGGGGGGGGGGGGGGGGGGGGGGGGGGGGGGGGGGGGGGTGGGGGGGGGGGGGGGGGGGGGGGGGGGGGGGGGGGGGGGGGGGGGGGGGGGGGGGGGGGGGGGGGGGGGGGGGGGGGGGGGGGGGGGGGGGGGGGGGGGGGGGGGGGGGGGGGGGGGGGGGGGGGGGGGGGGGGGGGGGGGGGGGGGGGGGGGGGGGGGGGGGGGGGGGGGGGGGGGGGGGGGGGGGGGGGGGGGGGGGGGGGGGGGGGGGGGGGGGGGGGGGGGGGGGGGGGGGGGGGGGGGGGGGGGGGGGGGGGGGGGGGGGGGGGGGGGGGGGGGGGGGGGGGGGGGGGGGGGGGGGGGGGGGGGGGGGGGGGGGGGGGGGGGGGGGGGGGGGGGGGGGGGGGGGGGGGGGGGGGGGGGGGGGGGGGGGGGGGGGGGGGGGGGGGGGGGGGGGGGGGGGGGGGGGGGGGGGGGGGGGGGGGGGGGGGGGGGGGGGGGGGGGGGGGGGGGGGGGGGGGGGGTGGGGGGGGGGGGGGGGGGGGGGGGGGGGGGGGGGGGGGGGGGGGGGGGGGGGGGGGGGGGGGGGGGGGGGGGGGGGGGTGGGGGGGGGGGGGGGGGGGGGGGGGGGGGGGGGGGGGGGGGGGGGGGGGGGGGGGTGGGGGGGGGGGGGGGGGGGGGGGGGGGGGGGGGGGGGGGGGGGGGGGGGGGGGGGGGGGGGGGGGGGGGGGGGGGGGGGGGGGGGGGGGGGGGGGGGGGGGGGGGGGGGGGGGGGGGGGGGGGGGGGGGGGGGGGGGGGGGGGGGGGGGGGGGGGGGGGGGGGGGGGGGGGGGGGGGGGGGGGGGGGGGGGGGGGGGGGGGGGGGGGGGGGGGGGGGGGGGGGGGGGGGGGGGGGGGGGGGGGGGGGGGGGGGGGGGGGGGGGGGGGGGGGGGGGGGGGGGGGGGGGGGGGGGGGGGGGGGGGGGGGGGGGGGGGGGGGGGGGGGGGGGGGGGGGGGGGGGGGGGGGGGGGGGGGGGGGGGGGGGTGGGGGGGGGGGGGGGGGGGGGGGGGGGGGGGGGGGGGGGGGGGGGGGGGGGGGGGGGGGGGGGGGGGGGGGGGGGGGGGGGGGGGGGGGGGGGGGGGGGGGGGGGGTGGGGGGGGGGGGGGGGGGGGGGGGGGGGGGGGGGGGGGGGGGGGGGGGGGGGGGGTGGGGGGGGGGGGGGGGGGGGGGGGGGGGGGGGGGGGGGGGGGGGGGGGGGGGGGGGGGGGGGGGGGGGGGGGGGGGGGGGGGGGGGGGGGGGGGGGGGGGGGGGGGGGGGGGGGGGGGGGGGGGGGGGGGGGGGGGGGGGGGGGGGGGGGGGGGGGGGGGGGGGGGGGGGGGGGGGGGGGGGGGGGGGGGGGGGGGGGGGGGGGGGGGGGGGGGGGGGGGGGGGGGGGGGGGGGGGGGGGGTGGGGGGGGGGGGGGGGGGGGGGGGGGGGGGGGGGGGGGGGGGGGGGGGGGGGGGGGGGGGGGGGGGGGGGGGGGGGGGGGGGGGGGGGGGGGGGGGGGGGGGGGGGGGGGGGGGGGGGGGGGGGGGGGGGGGGGGGGGGGGGGGGGGGGGGGGGGGGGGGGGGGGGGGGGGGGGGGGGGGGGGGGGGGGGGGGGGGGGGGGGGGGGGGGGGGGGGGGGGGGGGGGGGGGGGGGGGGGGGGGGGGGGGGGGGGGGGGGGGGGGGGGGGGGGGGGGGGGGGGGGGGGGGGGGGGGGGGGGGGGGGGGGGGGGGGGGGGGGGGGGGGGGGGGGGGGGGGGGGGGGGGGGTGGGGGGGGGGGGGGGGGGGGGGGGGGGGGGGGGGGGGGGGGGGGGGGGGGGGGGGGGGGGGGGGGGGGGGGGGGGGGGGGGGGGGGGGGGGGGGGGGGGGGGGGGGGGGGGGGGGGGGGGGGGGGGGGGGGGGGGGGGGGGGGGGGGGGGGGGGGGGGGGGGGGGGGGGGGGGGGGGGGGGGGGGGGGGGGGGGGGGGGGGGGGGGGGGGGGGGGGGGGGGGGGGGGGGGGGGGGGGGGGGGGGGGGGGTGGGGGGGGGGGGGGGGGGGGGGGGGGGGGGGGGGGGGGGGGGGGGGGGGGGGGGGGGGGGGGGGGGGGGGGGGGGGGGGGGGGGGGGGGGGGGGGGGGGGGGGGGGGGGGGGGGGGGGGGGGGGGGGGGGGGGGGGGGGGGGGGGGGGGGGGGGGGGGGGGGGGGGGGGGGGGGGGGGGGGGGGGGGGGGGGGGGGGGGGGGGGGGGGGGGGGGGGGGGGGGGGGGGGGGGGGGGGGGGGGGGGGGGGGGGGGGGGGGGGGGGGGGGGGGGGGGGGGGGGGGGGGGGGGGGGGGGGGGGGGGGGGGGGGGGGGGGGGGGGGGGGGGGGGGGGGGGGGGGGGGGGGGGGGGGGGGGGGGGGGGGGGGGGGGGGGGGGGGGGGGGGGGGGGGGGGGGGGGGGGGGGGGGGGGGGGGGGGGGGGGGGGGGGGGGGGGGGGGGGGGGGGGGGGGGGGGGGGGGGGGGGGGGGGGGGGGGGGGGGGGGGGGGGGGGGGGGGGGGGGGGGGGGGGGGGGGGGGGGGGGGGGGGGGGGGGGGGGGGGGGGGGGGGGGGGGGGGGGGGGGGGGGGGGGGGGGGGGGGGGGGGGGGGGGGGGGGGGGGGGGGGGGGGGGGGGGGGGGGGGGGGGGGGGGGGGGGGGGGGGGGGGGGGGGGGGGGGGGGGGGGGGGGGGGGGGGGGGGGGGGGGGGGGGGGGGGGGGGGGGGGGGGGGGGGGGGGGGGGGGGGGGGGGGGGGGGGGGGGGGGGGGGGGGGGGGGGGGGGGGGGGGGGGGGGGGGGGGGGGGGGGGGGGGGGGGGGGGGGGGGGGGGGGGGGGGGGGGGGGGGGGGGGGGGGGGGGGGGGGGGGGGGGGGGGGGGGGGGGGGGGGGGGGGGGGGGGGGGGGGGGGGGGGGGGGGGGGGGGGGGGGGGGGGGGGGGGGGGGGGGGGGGGGGGGGGGGGGGGGGGGGGGGGGGGGGGGGGGGGGGGGGGGGGGGGGGGGGGGGGGGGGGGGGGGGGGGGGGGGGGGGGGGGGGGGGGGGGGGGGGGGGGGGGGGGGGGGGGGGGGGGGGGGGGGGGGGGGGGGGGGGGGGGGGGGGGGGGGGGGGGGGGGGGGGGGGGGGGGGGGGGGGGGGGGGGGGGGGGGGGGGGGGGGGGGGGGGGGGGGGGGGGGGGGGGGGGGGGGGGGGGGGGGGGGGGGGGGGGGGGGGGGGGGGGGGGGGGGGGGGGGGGGGGGGGGGGGGGGGGGGGGGGGGGGGGGGGGGGGGGGGGGGGGGGGGGGGGGGGGGGGGGGGGGGGGGGGGGGGGGGGGGGGGGGGGGGGGGGGGGGGGGGGGGGGGGGGGGGGGGGGGGGGGGGGGGGGGGGGGGGGGGGGGGGGGGGGGGGGGGGGGGGGGGGGGGGGGGGGGGGGGGGGGGGGGGGGGGGGGGGGGGGGGGGGGGGGGGGGGGGGGGGGGGGGGGGGGGGGGGGGGGGGGGGGGGGGGGGGGGGGGGGGGGGGGGGGGGGGGGGGGGGGGGGGGGGGGGGGGGGGGGGGGGGGGGGGGGGGGGGGGGGGGGGGGGGGGGGGGGGGGGGGGGGGGGGGGGGGGGGGGGGGGGGGGGGGGGGGGGGGGGGGGGGGGGGGGGGGGGGGGGGGGGGGGGGGGGGGGGGGGGGGGGGGGGGGGGGGGGGGGGGGGGGGGGGGGGGGGGGGGGGGGGGGGGGGGGGGGGGGGGGGGGGGGGGGGGGGGGGGGGGGGGGGGGGGGGGGGGGGGGGGGGGGGGGGGGGGGGGGGGGGGGGGGGGGGGGGGGGGGGGGGGGGGGGGGGGGGGGGGGGGGGGGGGGGGGGGGGGGGGGGGGGGGGGGGGGGGGGGGGGGGGGGGGGGGGGGGGGGGGGGGGGGGGGGGGGGGGGGGGGGGGGGGGGGGGGGGGGGGGGGGGGGGGGGGGGGGGGGGGGGGGGGGGGGGGGGGGGGGGGGGGGGGGGGGGGGGGGGGGGGGGGGGGGGGGGGGGGGGGGGGGGGGGGGGGGGGGGGGGGGGGGGGGGGGGGGGGGGGGGGGGGGGGGGGGGGGGGGGGGGGGGGGGGGGGGGGGGGGGGGGGGGGGGGGGGGGGGGGGGGGGGGGGGGGGGGGGGGGGGGGGGGGGGGGGGGGGGGGGGGGGGGGGGGGGGGGGGGGGGGGGGGGGGGGGGGTGGGGGGGGGGGGGGGGGGGGGGGGGGGGGGGGGGGGGGGGGGGGGGGGGGGGGGGGGGGGGGGGGGGGGGGGGGGGGGGGGGGGGGGGGGGGGGGGGGGGGGGGGGGGGGGGGGGGGGGGGGGGGGGGGGGGGGGGGGGGGGGGGGGGGGGGGGGGGGGGGGGGGGGGGGGGGGGGGGGGGGGGGGGGGGGGGGGGGGGGGGGGGGGGGGGGGGGGGGGGGGGGGGGGGGGGGGGGGGGGGGGGGGGGGGGGGGGGGGGGGGGGGGGGGGGGGGGGGGGGGGGGGGGGGGGGGGGGGGGGGGGGGGGGGGGGGGGGGGGGGGGGGGGGGGGGGGGGGGGGGGGGGGGGGGGGGGGGGGGGGGGGGGGGGGGGGGGGGGGGGGGGGGGGGGGGGGGGGGGGGGGGGGGGGGGGGGGGGGGGGGGGGGGGGGGGGGGGGGGGGGGGGGGGGGGGGGGGGGGGGGGGGGGGGGGGGGGGGGGGGGGGGGGGGGGGGGGGGGGGGGGGGGGGGGGGGGGGGGGGGGGGGGGGGGGGGGGGGGGGGGGGGGGGGGGGGGGGGGGGGGGGGGGGGGGGGGGGGGGGGGGGGGGGGGGGGGGGGGGGGGGGGGGGGGGGGGGGGGGGGGGGGGGGGGGGGGGGGGGGGGGGGGGGGGGGGGGGGGGGGGGGGGGGGGGGGGGGGGGGGGGGGGGGGGGGGGGGGGGGGGGGGGGGGGGGGGGGGGGGGGGGGGGGGGGGGGGGGGGGGGGGGGGGGGGGGGGGGGGGGGGGGGGGGGGGGGGGGGGGGGGGGGGGGGGGGGGGGGGGGGGGGGGGGGGGGGGGGGGGGGGGGGGGGGGGGGGGGGGGGGGGGGGGGGGGGGGGGGGGGGGGGGGGGGGGGGGGGGGGGGGGGGGGGGGGGGGGGGGGGGGGGGGGGGGGGGGGGGGGGGGGGGGGGGGGGGGGGGGGGGGGGGGGGGGGGGGGGGGGGGGGGGGGGGGGGGGGGGGGGGGGGGGGGGGGGGGGGGGGGGGGGGGGGGGGGGGGGGGGGGGGGGGGGGGGGGGGGGGGGGGGGGGGGGGGGGGGGGGGGGGGGGGGGGGGGGGGGGGGGGGGGGGGGGGGGGGGGGGGGGGGGGGGGGGGGGGGGGGGGGGGGGGGGGGGGGGGGGGGGGGGGGGGGGGGGGGGGGGGGGGGGGGGGGGGGGGGGGGGGGGGGGGGGGGGGGGGGGGGGGGGGGGGGGGGGGGGGGGGGGGGGGGGGGGGGGGGGGGGGGGGGGGGGGGGGGGGGGGGGGGGGGGGGGGGGGGGGGGGGGGGGGGGGGGGGGGGGGGGGGGGGGGGGGGGGGGGGGGGGGGGGGGGGGGGGGGGGGGGGGGGGGGGGGGGGGGGGGGGGGGGGGGGGGGGGGGGGGGGGGGGGGGGGGGGGGGGGGGGGGGGGGGGGGGGGGGGGGGGGGGGGGGGGGGGGGGGGGGGGGGGGGGGGGGGGGGGGGGGGGGGGGGGGGGGGGGGGGGGGGGGGGGGGGGGGGGGGGGGGGGGGGGGGGGGGGGGGGGGGGGGGGGGGGGGGGGGGGGGGGGGGGGGGGGGGGGGGGGGGGGGGGGGGGGGGGGGGGGGGGGGGGGGGGGGGGGGGGGGGGGGGGGGGGGGGGGGGGGGGGGGGGGGGGGGGGGGGGGGGGGGGGGGGGGGGGGGGGGGGGGGGGGGGGGGGGGGGGGGGGGGGGGGGGGGGGGGGGGGGGGGGGGGGGGGGGGGGGGGGGGGGGGGGGGGGGGGGGGGGGGGGGGGGGGGGGGGGGGGGGGGGGGGGGGGGGGGGGGGGGGGGGGGGGGGGGGGGGGGGGGGGGGGGGGGGGGGGGGGGGGGGGGGGGGGGGGGGGGGGGGGGGGGGGGGGGGGGGGGGGGGGGGGGGGGGGGGGGGGGGGGGGGGGGGGGGGGGGGGGGGGGGGGGGGGGGGGGGGGGGGGGGGGGGGGGGGGGGGGGTGGGGGGGGGGGGGGGGGGGGGGGGGGGGGGGGGGGGGGGGGGGGGGGGGGGGGGGGGGGGGGGGGGGGGGGGGGGGGGGGGGGGGGGGGGGGGGGGGGGGGGGGGGGGGGGGGGGGGGGGGGGGGGGGGGGGGGGGGGGGGGGGGGGGGGGGGGGGGGGGGGGGGGGGGGGGGGGGGGGGGGGGGGGGGGGGGGGGGGGGGGGGGGGGGGGGGGGGGGGGGGGGGGGGGGGGGGGGGGGGGGGGGGGGGGGGGGGGGGGGGGGGGGGGGGGGGGGGGGGGGGGGGGGGGGGGGGGGGGGGGGGGGGGGGGGGGGGGGGGGGGGGGGGGGGGGGGGGGGGGGGGGGGGGGGGGGGGGGGGGGGGGGGGGGGGGGGGGGGGGGGGGGGGGGGGGGGGGGGGGGGGGGGGGGGGGGGGGGGGGGGGGGGGGGTGGGGGGGGGGGGGGGGGGGGGGGGGGGGGGGGGGGGGGGGGGGGGGGGGGGGGGGGGGGGGGGGGGGGGGGGGGGGGGGGGGGGGGGGGGGGGGGGGGGGGGGGGGGGGGGGGGGGGGGGGGGGGGGGGGGGGGGGGGGGGGGGGGGGGGGGGGGGGGGGGGGGGGGGGGGGGGGGGGGGGGGGGGGGGGGGGGGGGGGGGGGGGGGGGGGGGGGGGGGGGGGGGGGGGGGGGGGGGGGGGGGGGGGGGGGGGGGGGGGGGGGGGGGGGGGGGGGGGGGGGGGGGGGGGGGGGGGGGGGGGGGGGGGGGGGGGGGGGGGGGGGGGGGGGGGGGGGGGGGGGGGGGGGGGGGGGGGGGGGGGGGGGGGGGGGGGGGGGGGGGGGGGGGGGGGGGGGGGGGGGGGGGGGGGGGGGGGGGGGGGGGGGGGGGGGGGGGGGGGGGGGGGGGGGGGGGGGGGGGGGGGGGGGGGGGGGGGGGGGGGGGGGGGGGGGGGGGGGGGGGGGGGGGGGGGGGGGGGGGGGGGGGGGGGGGGGGGGGGGGGGGGGGGGGGGGGGGTGGGGGGGGGGGGGGGGGGGGGGGGGGGGGGGGGGGGGGGGGGGGGGGGGGGGGGGGGGGGGGGGGGGGGGGGGGGGGGGGGGGGGGGGGGGGGGGGGGGGGGGGGGGGGGGGGGGGGGGGGGGGGGGGGGGGGGGGGGGGGGGGGGGGGGGGGGGGGGGGGGGGGGGGGGGGGGGGGGGGGGGGGGGGGGGGGGGGGGGGGGGGGGGGGGGGGGGGGGGGGGGGGGGGGGGGGGGGGGGGGGGTGGGGGGGGGGGGGGGGGGGGGGGGGGGGGGGGGGGGGGGGGGGGGGGGGGGGGGGGGGTGGGGGGGGGGGGGGGGGGGGGGGGTGGGGGGGGGGGGGTTGGGGGGGGGGGGGGGGGGGGGGGGGGGGGGGGGGGGGGGGGGGGGGGGGGGGGGGGGGGGGGGGGGGGGGGGGGGGGGGTGGGGGGGGGGGGGGGGGGGGGGGGCGGGGGGGGGGGGGGGGGGGGGGGGGGGGGGGGGGGGGGGGGGGGGGGGGGGGGGGGGGGGGGGGGGGGGGGGGTGGGGGGGGGGGGGGGGGGGTGGGGGGGGGGGGGGGGGGGGGGGGGGGGGGGGTGGGGGGGGGGTGGGGGGGGGGGGGTGGGGGGGGGGGGGGGGGGGGGGTGGGGGGGGGGGGGGGGGGTGGGGGGTGGGGGGGGTGGGGGGGGGGGGGGGGGGGGGGGGGGGGGGGGGGGGGGGGGGGGGGGGTGGGGGGGGGGGGGGGGGGGGGGGGGGGGGGGGGGGGGGGGGGGGGGGGGGGGGGGGGGGGGGGGGGGGGGGGGGGGGGGGGGGGGGGGGGGGGGGGGGGGGGGGGGGGGGGGGGGGGGGGGGGGGGGGGGGGGGGGGGGGGGGGGGGGGGGGGGGGGGGGGGGGGGGGGGGGGGGGGGGGGGGGGGGGGGGGGGGGGGGGGGGGGGGGGGGGGGGGGGGGGGGGGGGGGGGGGGGGGGGGGGGGGGGGGGGGGGGGGGGGGGGGGGGGGGGGGGGGGGGGGGGGGGGGGGGGGGGGGGGGGGGGGGGGGGGGGGGGGGGGGGGGGGGGGGGGGGGGGGGGGGGGGGGGGGGGGGGGGGGGGGGGGGGGGGGGGGGGGGGGGGGGGGGGGGGGGGGGGGGGGGGGGGGGGGGGGGGGGGGGGGGGGGGGGGGGGGGGGGGGGGGGGGGGGGGGGGGGGGGGGGGGGGGGGGGGGGGGGGGGGGGGGGGGGGGGGGGGGGGGGGGGGGGGGGGGGGGGGGGGGGGGGGGGGGGGGGGGGGGGGGGGGGGGGGGGGGGGGGGGGGGGGGGGGGGGGGGGGGGGGGGGGGGGGGGGGGGGGGGGGGGGGGGGGGGGGGGGGGGGGGGGGGGGGGGGGGGGGGGGGGGGGGGGGGGGGGGGGGGGGGGGGGGGGGGGGGGGGGGGGGGGGGGGGGGGGGGGGGGGGGGGGGGGGGGGGGGGGGGGGGGGGGGGGGGGGGGGGGGGGGGGGGGGGGGGGGGGGGGGGGGGGGGGGGGGGGGGGGGGGGGGGGGGGGGGGGGGGGGGGGGGGGGGGGGGGGGGGGGGGGGGGGGGGGGGGGGGGGGGGGGGGGGGGGGGGGGGGGGGGGGGGGGGGGGGGGGGGGGGGGGGGGGGGGGGGGGGGGGGGGGGGGGGGGGGGGGGGGGGGGGGGGGGGGGGGGGGGGGGGGGGGGGGGGGGGGGGGGGGGGGGGGGGGGGGGGGGGGGGGGGGGGGGGGGGGGGGGGGGGGGGGGGGGGGGGGGGGGGGGGGGGGGGGGGGGGGGGGGGGGGGGGGGGGGGGGGGGGGGGGGGGGGGGGGGGGGGGGGGGGGGGGGGGGGGGGGGGGGGGGGGGGGGGGGGGGGGGGGGGGGGGGGGGGGGGGGGGGGGGGGGGGGGGGGGGGGGGGGGGGGGGGGGGGGGGGGGGGGGGGGGGGGGGGGGGGGGGGGGGGGGGGGGGGGGGGGGGGGGGGGGGGGGGGGGGGGGGGGGGGGGGGGGGGGGGGGGGGGGGGGGGGGGGGGGGGGGGGGGGGGGGGGGGGGGGGGGGGGGGGGGGGGGGGGGGGGGGGGGGGGGGGGGGGGGGGGGGGGGGGGGGGGGGGGGGGGGGGGGGGGGGGGGGGGGGGGGGGGGGGGGGGGGGGGGGGGGGGGGGGGGGGGGGGGGGGGGGGGGGGGGGGGGGGGGGGGGGGGGGGGGGGGGGGGGGGGGGGGGGGGGGGGGGGGGGGGGGGGGGGGGGGGGGGGGGGGGGGGGGGGGGGGGGGGGGGGGGGGGGGGGGGGGGGGGGGGGGGGGGGGGGGGGGGGGGGGGGGGGGGGGGGGGGGGGGGGGGGGGGGGGGGGGGGGGGGGGGGGGGGGGGGGGGGGGGGGGGGGGGGGGGGGGGGGGGGGGGGGGGGGGGGGGGGGGGGGGGGGGGGGGGGGGGGGGGGGGGGGGGGGGGGGGGGGGGGGGGGGGGGGGGGGGGGGGGGGGGGGGGGGGGGGGGGGGGGGGGGGGGGGGGGGGGGGGGGGGGGGGGGGGGGGGGGGGGGGGGGGGGGGGGGGGGGGGTGGGGGGGGGGGGGGGGGGGGGGGGGGGGGGGGGGGGGGGGGGGGGGGGGGGGGGGGGGGGGGGGGGGGGGGGGGGGGGGGGGGGGGGGGGGGGGGGGGGGGGGGGGGGGGGGGGGGGGGGGGGGGGGGGGGGGGGGGGGGGGGGGGGGGGGGGGGGGGGGGGGGGGGGGGGGGGGGGGGGGGGGGGGGGGGGGGGGGGGGGGGGGGGGGGGGGGGGGGGGGGGGGGGGGGGGGGGGGGGGGGGGGGGGGGGGGGGGGGGGGGGGGGGGGGGGGGGGGGGGGGGGGGGGGGGGGGGGGGGGGGGGGGGGGGGGGGGGGGGGGGGGGGGGGGGGGGGGGGGGGGGGGGGGGGGGGGGGGGGGGGGGGGGGGGGGGGGGGGGGGGGGGGGGGGGGGGGGGGGGGGGGGGGGGGGGGGGGGGGGGGGGGGGGGGGGGGGGGGGGGGGGGGGGGGGGGGGGGGGGGGGGGGGGGGGGGGGGGGGGGGGGGGGGGGGGGGGGGGGGGGGGGGGGGGGGGGGGGGGGGGGGGGGGGGGGGGGGGGGGGGGGGGGGGGGGGGGGGGGGGGGGGGGGGGGGGGGGGGGGGGGGGGGGGGGGGGGGGGGGGGGGGGGGGGGGGGGGGGGGGGGGGGGGGGGGGGGGGGGGGGGGGGGGGGGGGGGGGGGGGGGGGGGGGGGGGGGGGGGGGGGGGGGGGGGGGGGGGGGGGGGGGGGGGGGGGGGGGGGGGGGGGGGGGGGGGGGGGGGGGGGGGGGGGGGGGGGGGGGGGGGGGGGGGGGGGGGGGGGGGGGGGGGGGGGGGGGGGGGGGGGGGGGGGGGGGGGGGGGGGGGGGGGGGGGGGGGGGGGGGGGGGGGGGGGGGGGGGGGGGGGGGGGGGGGGGGGGGGGGGGGGGGGGGGGGGGGGGGGGGGGGGGGGGGGGGGGGGGGGGGGGGGGGGGGGGGGGGGGGGGGGGGGGGGGGGGGGGGGGGGGGGGGGGGGGGGGGGGGGGGGGGGGGGGGGGGGGGGGGGGGGGGGGGGGGGGGGGGGGGGGGGGGGGGGGGGGGGGGGGGGGGGGGGGGGGGGGGGGGGGGGGGGGGGGGGGGGGGGGGGGGGGGGGGGGGGGGGGGGGGGGGGGGGGGGGGGGGGGGGGGGGGGGGGGGGGGGGGGGGGGGGGGGGGGGGGGGGGGGGGGGGGGGGGGGGGGGGGGGGGGGGGGGGGGGGGGGGGGGGGGGGGGGGGGGGGGGGGGGGGGGGGGGGGGGGGGGGGGGGGGGGGGGGGGGGGGGGGGGGGGGGGGGGGGGGGGGGGGGGGGGGGGGGGGGGGGGGGGGGGGGGGGGGGGGGGGGGGGGGGGGGGGGGGGGGGGGGGGGGGGGGGGGGGGGGGGGGGGGGGGGGGGGGGGGGGGGGGGGGGGGGGGGGGGGGGGGGGGGGGGGGGGGGGGGGGGGGGGGGGGGGGGGGGGGGGGGGGGGGGGGGGGGGGGGGGGGGGGGGGGGGGGGGGGGGGGGGGGGGGGGGGGGGGGGGGGGGGGGGGGGGGGGGGGGGGGGGGGGGGGGGGGGGGGGGGGGGGGGGGGGGGGGGGGGGGGGGGGGGGGGGGGGGGGGGGGGGGGGGGGGGGGGGGGGGGGGGGGGGGGGGGGGGGGGGGGGGGGGGGGGGGGGGGGGGGGGGGGGGGGGGGGGGGGGGGGGGGGGGGGGGGGGGGGGGGGGGGGGGGGGGGGGGGGGGGGGGGGGGGGGGGGGGGGGGGGGGGGGGGGGGGGGGGTGGGGGGGGGGGGGGGGGGGGGGGGGGGGGGGGGGGGGGGGGGGGGGGGGGGGGGGGGGGGGGGGGGGGGGGGGGGGGGGGGGGGGGGGGGGGGGGGGGGGGGGGGGGGGGGGGGGGGGGGGGGGGGGGGGGGGGGGGGGGGGGGGGGGGGGGGGGGGGGGGGGGGGGGGGGGGGGGGGGGGGGGGGGGGGGGGGGGGGGGGGGGGGGGGGGGGGGGGGGCGGGGGGGGGGGGGGGGGGGGGGGGGGGGGGGGGGGGGGGGGGGGGGGGGGGGGGGGGGGGGGGGGGGGGGGGGGGGGGGGGGGGGGGGGGGGGGGGTGGGGGGGGGGGGGGGGGGGGGGGGGGGGGGGGGGGGGGGGGGGGGGGGGGGGGGGGGGGGGGGGGGGGGGGGGGGGGGGGGGGGGGGGGGGGGGGGGGGGGGGGGGGGGGGGGGGGGGGGGGGGGGGGGGGGGGGGGGGGGGGGGGGGGGGGGGGGGGGGGGGGGGGGGGGGGGGGGGGGGGGGGGGGGGGGGGGGGGGGGGGGGGGGGGGGGGGGGGGGGGGGGGGGGGGGGGGGGGGGGGGGGGGGGGGGGGGGGGGGGGGGGGGGGGGGGGGGGGGGGGGGGGGGGGGGGGGGGGGGGGGGGGGGGGGGGGGGGGGGGGGGGGGGGGGGGGGGGGGGGGGGGGGGGGGGGGGGGGGGGGGGGGGGGGGGGGGGGGGGGGGGGGGGGGGGGGGGGGGGGGGGGGGGGGGGGGGGGGGGGGGGGGGGGGGGGGGGGGGGGGGGGGGGGGGGGGGGGGGGGGGGGGGGGGGGGGGGGGGGGGGGGGGGGGGGGGGGGGGGGGGGGGGGGGGGGGGGGGGGGGGGGGGGGGGGGGGGGGGGGGGGGGGGGGGGGGGGGGGGGGGGGGGGGGGGGGGGGGGGGGGGGGGGGGGGGGGGGGGGGGGGGGGGGGGGGGGGGGGGGGGGGGGGGGGGGGGGGGGGGGGGGGGGGGGGGGGGGGGGGGGGGGGGGGGGGGGGGGGGGGGGGGGGGGGGGGGGGGGGGGGGGGGGGGGGGGGGGGGGGGGGGGGGGGGGGGGGGGGGGGGGGGGGGGGGGGGGGGGGGGGGGGGGGGGGGGGGGGGGGGGGGGGGGGGGGGGGGGGGGGGGGGGGGGGGGGGGGGGGGGGGGGGGGGGGGGGGGGGGGGGGGGGGGGGGGGGGGGGGGGGGGGGGGGGGGGGGGGGGGGGGGGGGGGGGGGGGGGGGGGGGGGGGGGGGGGGGGGGGGGGGGGGGGGGGGGGGGGGGGGGGGGGGGGGGGGGGGGGGGGGGGGGGGGGGGGGGGGGGGGGGGGGGGGGGGGGGGGGGGGGGGGGGGGGGGGGGGGGGGGGGGGGGGGGGGGGGGGGGGGGGGGGGGGGGGGGGGGGGGGGGGGGGGGGGGGGGGGGGGGGGGGGGGGGGGGGGGGGGGGGGGGGGGGGGGGGGGGGGGGGGGGGGGGGGGGGGGGGGGGGGGGGGGGGGGGGGGGGGGGGGGGGGGGGGGGGGGGGGGGGGGGGGGGGGGGGGGGGGGGGGGGGGGGGGGGGGGGGGGGGGGGGGGGGGGGGGGGGGGGGGGGGGGGGGGGGGGGGGGGGGGGGGGGGGGGGGGGGGGGGGGGGGGGGGGGGGGGGGGGGGGGGGGGGGGGGGGGGGGGGGGGGGGGGGGGGGGGGGGGGGGGGGGGGGGGGGGGGGGGGGGGGGGGGGGGGGGGGGGGGGGGGGGGGGGGGGGGGGGGGGGGGGGGGGGGGGGGGGGGGGGGGGGGGGGGGGGGGGGGGGGGGGGGGGGGGGGGGGGGGGGGGGGGGGGGGGGGGGGGGGGGGGGGGGGGGGGGGGGGGGGGGGGGGGGGGGGGGGGGGGGGGGGGGGGGGGGGGGGGGGGGGGGGGGGGGGGGGGGGGGGGGGGGGGGGGGGGGGGGGGGGGGGGGGGGGGGGGGGGGGGGGGGGGGGGGGGGGGGGGGGGGGGGGGGGGGGGGGGGGGGGGGGGGGGGGGGGGGGGGGGGGGGGGGGGGGGGGGGGGGGGGGGGGGGGGGGGGGGGGGGGGGGGGGGGGGGGGGGGGGGGGGGGGGGGGGGGGGGGGGGGGGGGGGGGGGGGGGGGGGGGGGGGGGGGGGGGGGGGGGGGGGGGGGGGGGGGGGGGGGGGGGGGGGGGGGGGGGGGGGGGGGGGGGGGGGGGGGGGGGGGGGGGGGGGGGGGGGGGGGGGGGGGGGGGGGGGGGGGGGGGGGGGGGGGGGGGGGGGGGGGGGGGGGGGGGGGGGGGGGGGGGGGGGGGGGGGGGGGGGGGGGGGGGGGGGGGGGGGGGGGGGGGGGGGGGGGGGGGGGGGGGGGGGGGGGGGGGGGGGGGGGGGGGGGGGGGGGGGGGGGGGGGGGGGGGGGGGGGGGGGGGGGGGGGGGGGGGGGGGGGGGGGGGGGGGGGGGGGGGGGGGGGGGGGGGGGGGGGGGGGGGGGGGGGGGGGGGGGGGGGGGGGGGGGGGGGGGGGGGGGGGGGGGGGGGGGGGGGGGGGGGGGGGGGGGGGGGGGGGGGGGGGGGGGGGGGGGGGGGGGGGGGGGGGGGGGGGGGGGGGGGGGGGGGGGGGGGGGGGGGGGGGGGGGGGGGGGGGGGGGGGGGGGGGGGGGGGGGGGGGGGGGGGGGGGGGGGGGGGGGGGGGGGGGGGGGGGGGGGGGGGGGTGGGGGGGGGGGGGGGGGGGGGGGGGGGGGGGGGGGGGGGGGGGGGGGGGGGGGGGGGGGGGGGGGGGGGGGGGGGGGGGGGGGGGGGGGGGGGGGGGGGGGGGGGGGGGGGGGGGGGGGGGGGGGGGGGGGGGGGGGGGGGGGGGGGGGGGGGGGGGGGGGGGGGGGGGGGGGGGGGGGGGGGGGGGGGGGGGGGGGGGGGGGGGGGGGGGGGGGGGGGGGGGGGGGGGGGGGGGGGGGGGGGGGGGGGGGGGGGGGGGGGGGGGGGGGGGGGGGGGGGGGGGGGGGGGGGGGGGGGGGGGGGGGGGGGGGGGGGGGGGGGGGGGGGGGGGGGGGGGGGGGGGGGGGGGGGGGGGGGGGGGGGGGGGGGGGGGGGGGGGGGGGGGGGGGGGGGGGGGGGGGGGGGGGGGGGGGGGGGGGGGGGGGGGGGGGGGGGGGGGGGGGGGGGGGGGGGGGGGGGGGGGGGGGGGGGGGGGGGGGGGGGGGGGGGGGGGGGGGGGGGGGGGGGGGGGGGGGGGGGGGGGGGGGGGGGGGGGGGGGGGGGGGGGGGGGGGGGGGGGGGGGGGGGGGGGGGGGGGGGGGGGGGGGGGGGGGGGGGGGGGGGGGGGGGGGGGGGGGGGGGGGGGGGGGGGGGGGGGGGGGGGGGGGGGGGGGGGGGGGGGGGGGGGGGGGGGGGGGGGGGGGGGGGGGGGGGGGGGGGGGGGGGGGGGGGGGGGGGGGGGGGGGGGGGGGGGGGGGGGGGGGGGGGGGGGGGGGGGGGGGGGGGGGGGGGGGGGGGGGGGGGGGGGGGGGGGGGGGGGGGGGGGGGGGGGGGGGGGGGGGGGGGGGGGGGGGGGGGGGGGGGGGGGGGGGGGGGGGGGGGGGGGGGGGGGGGGGGGGGGGGGGGGGGGGGGGGGGGGGGGGGGGGGGGGGGGGGGGGGGGGGGGGGGGGGGGGGGGGGGGGGGGGGGGGGGGGGGGGGGGGGGGGGGGGGGGGGGGGGGGGGGGGGGGGGGGGGGGGGGGGGGGGGGGGGGGGGGGGGGGGGGGGGGGGGGGGGGGGGGGGGGGGGGGGGGGGGGGGGGGGGGGGGGGGGGGGGGGGGGGGGGGGGGGGGGGGGGGGGGGGGGGGGGGGGGGGGGGGGGGGGGGGGGGGGGGGGGGGGGGGGGGGGGGGGGGGGGGGGGGGGGGGGGGGGGGGGGGGGGGGGGGGGGGGGGGGGGGGGGGGGGGGGGGGGGGGGGGGGGGGGGGGGGGGGGGGGGGGGGGGGGGGGGGGGGGGGGGGGGGGGGGGGGGGGGGGGGGGGGGGGGGGGGGGGGGGGGGGGGGGGGGGGGGGGGGGGGGGGGGGGGGGGGGGGGGGGGGGGGGGGGGGGGGGGGGGGGGGGGGGGGGGGGGGGGGGGGGGGGGGGGGGGGGGGGGGGGGGGGGGGGGGGGGGGGGGGGGGGGGGGGGGGGGGGGGGGGGGGGGGGGGGGGGGGGGGGGGGGGGGGGGGGGGGGGGGGGGGGGGGGGGGGGGGGGGGGGGGGGGGGGGGGGGGGGGGGGGGGGGGGGGGGGGGGGGGGGGGGGGGGGGGGGGGGGGGGGGGGGGGGGGGGGGGGGGGGGGGGGGGGGGGGGGGGGGGGGGGGGGGGGGGGGGGGGGGGGGGGGGGGGGGGGGGGGGGGGGGGGGGGGGGGGGGGGGGGGGGGGGGGGGGGGGGGGGGGGGGGGGGGGGGGGGGGGGGGGGGGGGGGGGGGGGGGGGGGGGGGGGGGGGGGGGGGGGGGGGGGGGGGGGGGGGGGGGGGGGGGGGGGGGGGGGGGGGGGGGGGGGGGGGGGGGGGGGGGGGGGGGGGGGGGGGGGGGGGGGGGGGGGGGGGGGGGGGGGGGGGGGGGGGGGGGGGGGGGGGGGGGGGGGGGGGGGGGGGGGGGGGGGGGGGGGGGGGGGGGGGGGGGGGGGGGGGGGGGGGGGGGGGGGGGGGGGGGGGGGGGGGGGGGGGGGGGGGGGGGGGGGGGGGGGGGGGGGGGGGGGGGGGGGGGGGGGGGGGGGGGGGGGGGGGGGGGGGGGGGGGGGGGGGGGGGGGGGGGGGGGGGGGGGGGGGGGGGGGGGGGGGGGGGGGGGGGGGGGGGGGGGGGGGGGGGGGGGGGGGGGGGGGGGGGGGGGGGGGGGGGGGGGGGGGGGGGGGGGGGGGGGGGGGGGGGGGGGGGGGGGGGGGGGGGGGGGGGGGGGGGGGGGGGGGGGGGGGGGGGGGGGGGGGGGGGGGGGGGGGGGGGGGGGGGGGGGGGGGGGGGGGGGGGGGGGGGGGGGGGGGGGGGGGGGGGGGGGGGGGGGGGGGGGGGGGGGGGGGGGGGGGGGGGGGGGGGGGGGGGGGGGGGGGGGGGGGGGGGGGGGGGGGGGGGGGGGGGGGGGGGGGGGGGGGGGGGGGGGGGGGGGGGGGGGGGGGGGGGGGGGGGGGGGGGGGGGGGGGGGGGGGGGGGGGGGGGGGGGGGGGGGGGGGGGGGGGGGGGGGGGGGGGGGGGGGGGGGGGGGGGGGGGGGGGGGGGGGGGGGGGGGGGGGGGGGGGGGGGGGGGGGGGGGGGGGGGGGGGGGGGGGGGGGGGGGGGGGGGGGGGGGGGGGGGGGGGGGGGGGGGGGGGGGGGGGGGGGGGGGGGGGGGGGGGGGGGGGGGGGGGGGGGGGGGGGGGGGGGGGGGGGGGGGGGGGGGGGGGGGGGGGGGGGGGGGGGGGGGGGGGGGGGGGGGGGGGGGGGGGGGGGGGGGGGGGGGGGGGGGGGGGGGGGGGGGGGGGGGGGGGGGGGGGGGGGGGGGGGGGGGGGGGGGGGGGGGGGGGGGGGGGGGGGGGGGGGGGGGGGGGGGGGGGGGGGGGGGGGGGGGGGGGGGGGGGGGGGGGGGGGGGGGGGGGGGGGGGGGGGGGGGGGGGGGGGGGGGGGGGGGGGGGGGGGGGGGGGGGGGGGGGGGGGGGGGGGGGGGGGGGGGGGGGGGGGGGGGGGGGGGGGGGGGGGGGGGGGGGGGGGGGGGGGGGGGGGGGGGGGGGGGGGGGGGGGGGGGGGGGGGGGGGGGGGGGGGGGGGGGGGGGGGGGGGGGGGGGGGGGGGGGGGGGGGGGGGGGGGGGGGGGGGGGGGGGGGGGGGGGGGGGGGGGGGGGGGGGGGGGGGGGGGGGGGGGGGGGGGGGGGGGGGGGGGGGGGGGGGGGGGGGGGGGGGGGGGGGGGGGGGGGGGGGGGGGGGGGGGGGGGGGGGGGGGGGGGGGGGGGGGGGGGGGGGGGGGGGGGGGGGGGGGGGGGGGGGGGGGGGGGGGGGGGGGGGGGGGGGGGGGGGGGGGGGGGGGGGGGGGGGGGGGGGGGGGGGGGGGGGGGGGGGGGGGGGGGGGGGGGGGGGGGGGGGGGGGGGGGGGGGGGGGGGGGGGGGGGGGGGGGGGGGGGGGGGGGGGGGGGGGGGGGGGGGGGGGGGGGGGGGGGGGGGGGGGGGGGGGGGGGGGGGGGGGGGGGGGGGGGGGGGGGGGGGGGGGGGGGGGGGGGGGGGGGGGGGGGGGGGGGGGGGGGGGGGGGGGGGGGGGGGGGGGGGGGGGGGGGGGGGGGGGGGGGGGGGGGGGGGGGGGGGGGGGGGGGGGGGGGGGGGGGGGGGGGGGGGGGGGGGGGGGGGGGGGGGGGGGGGGGGGGGGGGGGGGGGGGGGGGGGGGGGGGGGGGGGGGGGGGGGGGGGGGGGGGGGGGGGGGGGGGGGGGGGGGGGGGGGGGGGGGGGGGGGGGGGGGGGGGGGGGGGGGGGGGGGGGGGGGGGGGGGGGGGGGGGGGGGGGGGGGGGGGGGGGGGGGGGGGGGGGGGGGGGGGGGGGGGGGGGGGGGGGGGGGGGGGGGGGGGGGGGGGGGGGGGGGGGGGGGGGGGGGGGGGGGGGGGGGGGGGGGGGGGGGGGGGGGGGGGGGGGGGGGGGGGGGGGGGGGGGGGGGGGGGGGGGGGGGGGGGGGGG
>JAQZCD010000197.1:140000-150000 GCA_030864225.1 Capsicum baccatum var. pendulum | reverse complement strand
GGGGGGGGGGGGGGGGGGGGGGGGGGGGGGGGGGGGGGGGGGGGGGGGGGGGGGGGGGGGGGGGGGGGGGGGGGGGGGGGGGGGGGGGGGGGGGGGGGGGGGGGGGGGGGGGGGGGGGGGGGGGGGGGGGGGGGGGGGGGGGGGGGGGGGGGGGGGGGGGGGGGGGGGGGGGGGGGGGGGGGGGGGGGGGGGGGGGGGGGGGGGGGGGGGGGGGGGGGGGGGGGGGGGGGGGGGGGGGGGGGGGGGGGGGGGGGGGGGGGGGGGGGGGGGGGGGGGGGGGGGGGGGGGGGGGGGGGGGGGGGGGGGGGGGGGGGGGGGGGGGGGGGGGGGGGGGGGGGGGGGGGGGGGGGGGGGGGGGGGGGGGGGGGGGGGGGGGGGGGGGGGGGGGGGGGGGGGGGGGGGGGGGGGGGGGGGGGGGGGGGGGGGGGGGGGGGGGGGGGGGGGGGGGGGGGGGGGGGGGGGGGGGGGGGGGGGGGGGGGGGGGGGGGGGGGGGGGGGGGGGGGGGGGGGGGGGGGGGGGGGGGGGGGGGGGGGGGGGGGGGGGGGGGGGGGGGGGGGGGGGGGGGGGGGGGGGGGGGGGGGGGGGGGGGGGGGGGGGGGGGGGGGGGGGGGGGGGGGGGGGGGGGGGGGGGGGGGGGGGGGGGGGGGGGGGGGGGGGGGGGGGGGGGGGGGGGGGGGGGGGGGGGGGGGGGGGGGGGGGGGGGGGGGGGGGGGGGGGGGGGGGGGGGGGGGGGGGGGGGGGGGGGGGGGGGGGGGGGGGGGGGGGGGGGGGGGGGGGGGGGGGGGGGGGGGGGGGGGGGGGGGGGGGGGGGGGGGGGGGGGGGGGGGGGGGGGGGGGGGGGGGGGGGGGGGGGGGGGGGGGGGGGGGGGGGGGGGGGGGGGGGGGGGGGGGGGGGGGGGGGGGGGGGGGGGGGGGGGGGGGGGGGGGGGGGGGGGGGGGGGGGGGGGGGGGGGGGGGGGGGGGGGGGGGGGGGGGGGGGGGGGGGGGGGGGGGGGGGGGGGGGGGGGGGGGGGGGGGGGGGGGGGGGGGGGGGGGGGGGGGGGGGGGGGGGGGGGGGGGGGGGGGGGGGGGGGGGGGGGGGGGGGGGGGGGGGGGGGGGGGGGGGGGGGGGGGGGGGGGGGGGGGGGGGGGGGGGGGGGGGGGGGGGGGGGGGGGGGGGGGGGGGGGGGGGGGGGGGGGGGGGGGGGGGGGGGGGGGGGGGGGGGGGGGGGGGGGGGGGGGGGGGGGGGGGGGGGGGGGGGGGGGGGGGGGGGGGGGGGGGGGGGGGGGGGGGGGGGGGGGGGGGGGGGGGGGGGGGGGGGGGGGGGGGGGGGGGGGGGGGGGGGGGGGGGGGGGGGGGGGGGGGGGGGGGGGGGGGGGGGGGGGGGGGGGGGGGGGGGGGGGGGGGGGGGGGGGGGGGGGGGGGGGGGGGGGGGGGGGGGGGGGGGGGGGGGGGGGGGGGGGGGGGGGGAGGGGGGGGGGGGGGGGGGGGGGGGGGGGGGGGGGGGGGGGGGGGGGGGGGGGGGGGGGGGGGGGGGGGGGGGGGGGGGGGGGGGGGGGGGGGGGGGGGGGGGGGGGGGGGGGGGGGGGGGGGGGGGGGGGGGGGGGGGGGGGGGGGGGGGGGGGGGGGGGGGGGGGGGGGGGGGGGGGGGGGGGGGGGGGGGGGGGGGGGGGGGGGGGGGGGGGGGGGGGGGGGGGGGGGGGGGGGGGGGGGGGGGGGGGGGGGGGGGGGGGGGGGGGGGGGGGGGGGGGGGGGGGGGGGGGGGGGGGGGGGGGGGGGGGGGGGGGGGGGGGGGGGGGGGGGGGGGGGGGGGGGGGGGGGGGGGGGGGGGGGGGGGGGGGGGGGGGGGGGGGGGGGGGGGGGGGGGGGGGGGGGGGGGGGGGGGGGGGGGGGGGGGGGGGGGGGGGGGGGGGGGGGGGGGGGGGGGGGGGGGGGGGGGGGGGGGGGGGGGGGGGGGGGGGGGGGGGGGGGGGGGGGGGGGGGGGGGGGGGGGGGGGGGGGGGGGGGGGGGGGGGGGGGGGGGGGGGGGGGGGGGGGGGGGGGGGGGGGGGGGGGGGGGGGGGGGGGGGGGGGGGGGGGGGGGGGGGGGGGGGGGGGGGGGGGGGGGGGGGGGGGGGGGGGGGGGGGGGGGGGGGGGGGGGGGGGGGGGGGGGGGGGGGGGGGGGGGGGGGGGGGGGGGGGGGGGGGGGGGGGGGGGGGGGGGGGGGGGGGGGGGGGGGGGGGGGGGGGGGGGGGGGGGGGGGGGGGGGGGGGGGGGGGGGGGGGGGGGGGGGGGGGGGGGGGGGGGGGGGGGGGGGGGGGGGGGGGGGGGGGGGGGGGGGGGGGGGGGGGGGGGGGGGGGGGGGGGGGGGGGGGGGGGGGGGGGGGGGGGGGGGGGGGGGGGGGGGGGGGGGGGGGGGGGGGGGGGGGGGGGGGGGGGGGGGGGGGGGGGGGGGGGGGGGGGGGGGGGGGGGGGGGGGGGGGGGGGGGGGGGGGGGGGGGGGGGGGGGGGGGGGGGGGGGGGGGGGGGGGGGGGGGGGGGGGGGGGGGGGGGGGGGGGGGGGGGGGGGGGGGGGGGGGGGGGGGGGGGGGGGGGGGGGGGGGGGGGGGGGGGGGGGGGGGGGGGGGGGGGGGGGGGGGGGGGGGGGGGGGGGGGGGGGGGGGGGGGGGGGGGGGGGGGGGGGGGGGGGGGGGGGGGGGGGGGGGGGGGGGGGGGGGGGGGGGGGGGGGGGGGGGGGGGGGGGGGGGGGGGGGGGGGGGGGGGGGGGGGGGGGGGGGGGGGGGGGGGGGGGGGGGGGGGGGGGGGGGGGGGGGGGGGGGGGGGGGGGGGGGGGGGGGGGGGGGGGGGGGGGGGGGGGGGGGGGGGGGGGGGGGGGGGGGGGGGGGGGGGGGGGGGGGGGGGGGGGGGGGGGGGGGGGGGGGGGGGGGGGGGGGGGGGGGGGGGGGGGGGGGGGGGGGGGGGGGGGGGGGGGGGGGGGGGGGGGGGGGGGGGGGGGGGGGGGGGGGGGGGGGGGGGGGGGGGGGGGGGGGGGGGGGGGGGGGGGGGGGGGGGGGGGGGGGGGGGGGGGGGGGGGGGGGGGGGGGGGGGGGGGGGGGGGGGGGGGGGGGGGGGGGGGGGGGGGGGGGGGGGGGGGGGGGGGGGGGGGGGGGGGGGGGGGGGGGGGGGGGGGGGGGGGGGGGGGGGGGGGGGGGGGGGGGGGGGGGGGGGGGGGGGGGGGGGGGGGGGGGGGGGGGGGGGGGGGGGGGGGGGGGGGGGGGGGGGGGGGGGGGGGGGGGGGGGGGGGGGGGGGGGGGGGGGGGGGGGGGGGGGGGGGGGGGGGGGGGGGGGGGGGGGGGGGGGGGGGGGGGGGGGGGGGGGGGGGGGGGGGGGGGGGGGGGGGGGGGGGGGGGGGGGGGGGGGGGGGGGGGGGGGGGGGGGGGGGGGGGGGGGGGGGGGGGGGGGGGGGGGGGGGGGGGGGGGGGGGGGGGGGGGGGGGGGGGGGGGGGGGGGGGGGGGGGGGGGGGGGGGGGGGGGGGGGGGGGGGGGGGGGGGGGGGGGGGGGGGGGGGGGGGGGGGGGGGGGGGGGGGGGGGGGGGGGGGGGGGGGGGGGGGGGGGGGGGGGGGGGGGGGGGGGGGGGGGGGGGGGGGGGGGGGGGGGGGGGGGGGGGGGGGGGGGGGGGGGGGGGGGGGGGGGGGGGGGGGGGGGGGGGGGGGGGGGGGGGGGGGGGGGGGGGGGGGGGGGGGGGGGGGGGGGGGGGGGGGGGGGGGGGGGGGGGGGGGGGGGGGGGGGGGGGGGGGGGGGGGGGGGGGGGGGGGGGGGGGGGGGGGGGGGGGGGGGGGGGGGGGGGGGGGGGGGGGGGGGGGGGGGGGGGGGGGGGGGGGGGGGGGGGGGGGGGGGGGGGGGGGGGGGGGGGGGGGGGGGGGGGGGGGGGGGGGGGGGGGGGGGGGGGGGGGGGGGGGGGGGGGGGGGGGGGGGGGGGGGGGGGGGGGGGGGGGGGGGGGGGGGGGGGGGGGGGGGGGGGGGGGGGGGGGGGGGGGGGGGGGGGGGGGGGGGGGGGGGGGGGGGGGGGGGGGGGGGGGGGGGGGGGGGGGGGGGGGGGGGGGGGGGGGGGGGGGGGGGGGGGGGGGGGGGGGGGGGGGGGGGGGGGGGGGGGGGGGGGGGGGGGGGGGGGGGGGGGGGGGGGGGGGGGGGGGGGGGGGGGGGGGGGGGGGGGGGGGGGGGGGGGGGGGGGGGGGGGGGGGGGGGGGGGGGGGGGGGGGGGGGGGGGGGGGGGGGGGGGGGGGGGGGGGGGGGGGGGGGGGGGGGGGGGGGGGGGGGGGGGGGGGGGGGGGGGGGGGGGGGGGGGGGGGGGGGGGGGGGGGGGGGGGGGGGGGGGGGGGGGGGGGGGGGGGGGGGGGGGGGGGGGGGGGGGGGGGGGGGGGGGGGGGGGGGGGGGGGGGGGGGGGGGGGGGGGGGGGGGGGGGGGGGGGGGGGGGGGGGGGGGGGGGGGGGGGGGGGGGGGGGGGGGGGGGGGGGGGGGGGGGGGGGGGGGGGGGGGGGGGGGGGGGGGGGGGGGGGGGGGGGGGGGGGGGGGGGGGGGGGGGGGGGGGGGGGGGGGGGGGGGGGGGGGGGGGGGGGGGGGGGGGGGGGGGGGGGGGGGGGGGGGGGGGGGGGGGGGGGGGGGGGGGGGGGGGGGGGGGGGGGGGGGGGGGGGGGGGGGGGGGGGGGGGGGGGGGGGGGGGGGGGGGGGGGGGGGGGGGGGGGGGGGGGGGGGGGGGGGGGGGGGGGGGGGGGGGGGGGGGGGGGGGGGGGGGGGGGGGGGGGGGGGGGGGGGGGGGGGGGGGGGGGGGGGGGGGGGGGGGGGGGGGGGGGGGGGGGGGGGGGGGGGGGGGGGGGGGGGGGGGGGGGGGGGGGGGGGGGGGGGGGGGGGGGGGGGGGGGGGGGGGGGGGGGGGGGGGGGGGGGGGGGGGGGGGGGGGGGGGGGGGGGGGGGGGGGGGGGGGGGGGGGGGGGGGGGGGGGGGGGGGGGGGGGGGGGGGGGGGGGGGGGGGGGGGGGGGGGGGGGGGGGGGGGGGGGGGGGGGGGGGGGGGGGGGGGGGGGGGGGGGGGGGGGGGGGGGGGGGGGGGGGGGGGGGGGGGGGGGGGGGGGGGGGGGGGGGGGGGGGGGGGGGGGGGGGGGGGGGGGGGGGGGGGGGGGGGGGGGGGGGGGGGGGGGGGGGGGGGGGGGGGGGGGGGGGGGGGGGGGGGGGGGGGGGGGGGGGGGGGGGGGGGGGGGGGGGGGGGGGGGGGGGGGGGGGGGGGGGGGGGGGGGGGGGGGGGGGGGGGGGGGGGGGGGGGGGGGGGGGGGGGGGGGGGGGGGGGGGGGGGGGGGGGGGGGGGGGGGGGGGGGGGGGGGGGGGGGGGGGGGGGGGGGGGGGGGGGGGGGGGGGGGGGGGGGGGGGGGGGGGGGGGGGGGGGGGGGGGGGGGGGGGGGGGGGGGGGGGGGGGGGGGGGGGGGGGGGGGGGGGGGGGGGGGGGGGGGGGGGGGGGGGGGGGGGGGGGGGGGGGGGGGGGGGGGGGGGGGGGGGGGGGGGGGGGGGGGGGGGGGGGGGGGGGGGGGGGGGGGGGGGGGGGGGGGGGGGGGGGGGGGGGGGGGGGGGGGGGGGGGGGGGGGGGGGGGGGGGGGGGGGGGGGGGGGGGGGGGGGGGGGGGGGGGGGGGGGGGGGGGGGGGGGGGGGGGGGGGGGGGGGGGGGGGGGGGGGGGGGGGGGGGGGGGGGGGGGGGGGGGGGGGGGGGGGGGGGGGGGGGGGGGGGGGGGGGGGGGGGGGGGGGGGGGGGGGGGGGGGGGGGGGGGGGGGGGGGGGGGGGGGGGGGGGGGGGGGGGGGGGGGGGGGGGGGGGGGGGGGGGGGGGGGGGGGGGGGGGGGGGGGGGGGGGGGGGGGGGGGGGGGGGGGGGGGGGGGGGGGGGGGGGGGGGGGGGGGGGGGGGGGGGGGGGGGGGGGGGGGGGGGGGGGGGGGGGGGGGGGGGGGGGGGGGGGGGGGGGGGGGGGGGGGGGGGGGGGGGGGGGGGGGGGGGGGGGGGGGGGGGGGGGGGGGGGGGGGGGGGGGGGGGGGGGGGGGGGGGGGGGGGGGGGGGGGGGGGGGGGGGGGGGGGGGGGGGGGGGGGGGGGGGGGGGGGGGGGGGGGGGGGGGGGGGGGGGGGGGGGGGGGGGGGGGGGGGGGGGGGGGGGGGGGGGGGGGGGGGGGGGGGGGGGGGGGGGGGGGGGGGGGGGGGGGGGGGGGGGGGGGGGGGGGGGGGGGGGGGGGGGGGGGGGGGGGGGGGGGGGGGGGGGGGGGGGGGGGGGGGGGGGGGGGGGGGGGGGGGGGGGGGGGGGGGGGGGGGGGGGGGGGGGGGGGGGGGGGGGGGGGGGGGGGGGGGGGGGGGGGGGGGGGGGGGGGGGGGGGGGGGGGGGGGGGGGGGGGGGGGGGGGGGGGGGGGGGGGGGGGGGGGGGGGGGGGGGGGGGGGGGGGGGGGGGGGGGGGGGGGGGGGGGGGGGGGGGGGGGGGGGGGGGGGGGGGGGGGGGGGGGGGGGGGGGGGGGGGGGTGGGGGGGGGGGGGGGGGGGGGGGGGGGGGGGGGGGGGGGGGGGGGGGGGGGGGGGGGGGGGGGGGGGGGGGGGGGGGGGGGGGGGGGGGGGGGGGGGGGGGGGGGGGGGGGGGGGGGGGGGGGGGGGGGGGGGGGGGGGGGGGGGGGGGGGGGGGGGGGGGGGGGGGGGGGGGGGGGGGGGGGGGGGGGGGGGGGGGGGGGGGGGGGGGGGGGGGGGGGGGGGGGGGGGGGGGGGGGGGGGGGGGGGGGGGGGGGGGGGGGGGGGGGGGGGGGGGGGGGGGGGGGGGGGGGGGGGGGGGGGGGGGGGGGGGGGGGGGGGGGGGGGGGGGGGGGGGGGGGGGGGGGGGGGGGGGGGGGGGGGGGGGGGGGGGGGGGGGGGGGGGGGGGGGGGGGGGGGGGGGGGGGGGGGGGGGGGGGGGGGGGGGGGGGGGGGGGGGGGGGGGGGGGGGGGGGGGGGGGGGGGGGGGGGGGGGGGGGGGGGGGGGGGGGGGGGGGGGGGGGGGGGGGGGGGGGGGGGGGGGGGGGGGGGGGGGGGGGGGGGGGGGGGGGGGGGGGGGGGGGGGGGGGGGGGGGGGGGGGGGGGGGGGGGGGGGGGGGGGGGGGGGGGGGGGGGGGGGGGGGGGGGGGGGGGGGGGGGGGGGGGGGGGGGGGGTGGGGGGGGGGGGGGGGGGGGGGGGGGGGGGGGGGGGGGGGGGGGGGGGGGGGGGGGGGGGGGGGGGGGGGGGGGGGGGGGGGGTGGGGGGGGGGGGGGGGGGGGGGGGGGGGGGGGGGGGGGGGGGGGGGGGGGGGGGGGGGGGGGGGGGGGGGGGGGGGGGGGGGGGGGGGGGGGGGGGGGGGGGGGGGGGGGGGGGGGGGGGGGGGGGGGGGGGGGGGGGGGGGGGGGGGGGGGGGGGGGGGGGGGGGGGGGGGGGGGGGGGGGGGGGGGGGGGGGGGGGGGGGGGGGGGGGGGGGGGGGGGGGGGGGGGGGGGGGGGGGGGGGGGGGGGGGGGGGGGGGGGGGGGGGGGGGGGGGGGGGGGGGGGGGGGGGGGGGGGGGGGGGGGGGGGGGGGGGGGGGGGGGGGGGGGGGGGGGGGGGGGGGGGGGGGGGGGGGGGGGGGGGGGGGGGGGGGGGGGGGGGGGGGGGGGGGGGGGGGGGGGGGGGGGGGGGGGGGGGGGGGGGGGGGGGGGGGGGGGGGGGGGGGGGGGGGGGGGGGGGGGGGGGGGGGGGGGGGGGGGGGGGGGGGGGGGGGGGGGGGGGGGGGGGGGGGGGGGGGGGGGGGGGGGGGGGGGGGGGGGGGGGGGGGGGGGGGGGGGGGGGGGGGGGGGGGGGGGGGGGGGGGGGGGGGGGGGGGGGGGGGGGGGGGGGGGGGGGGGGGGGGGGGGGGGGGGGGGGGGGGGGGGGGGGGGGGGGGGGGGGGGGGGGGGGGGGGGGGGGGGGGGGGGGGGGGGGGGGGGGGGGGGGGGGGGGGGGGGGGGGGGGGGGGGGGGGGGGGGGGGGGGGGGGGGGGGGGGGGGGGGGGGGGGGGGGGGGGGGGGGGGGGGGGGGGGGGGGGGGGGGGGGGGGGGGGGGGGGGGGGGGGGGGGGGGGGGGGGGGGGGGGGGGGGGGGGGGGGGGGGGGGGGGGGGGGGGGGGGGGGGGGGGGGGGGGGGGGGGGGGGGGGGGGGGGGGGGGGGGGGGGGGGGGGGGGGGGGGGGGGGGGGGGGGGGGGGGGGGGGGGGGGGGGGGGGGGGGGGGGGGGGGGGGGGGGGGGGGGGGGGGGGGGGGGGGGGGGGGGGGGGGGGGGGGGGGGGGGGGGGGGGGGGGGGGGGGGGGGGGGGGGGGGGGGGGGGGGGGGGGGGGGGGGGGGGGGGGGGGGGGGGGGGGGGGGGGGGGGGGGGGGGGGGGGGGGGGGGGGGGGGGGGGGGGGGGGGGGGGGGGGGGGGGGGGGGGGGGGGGGGGGGGGGGGGGGGGGGGGGGGGGGGGGGGGGGGGGGGGGGGGGGGGGGGGGGGGGGGGGGGGGGGGGGGGGGGGGGGGGGGGGGGGGGGGGGGGGGGGGGGGGGGGGGGGGGGGGGGGGGGGGGGGGGGGGGGGGGGGGGGGGGGGGGGGGGGGGGGGGGGGGGGGGGGGGGGGGGGGGGGGGGGGGGGGGGGGGGGGGGGGGGGGGGGGGGGGGGGGGGGGGGGGGGGGGGGGGGGGGGGGGGGGGGGGGGGGGGGGGGGGGGGGGGGGGGGGGGGGGGGGGGGGGGGGGGGGGGGGGGGGGGGGGGGGGGGGGGGGGGGGGGGGGGGGGGGGGGGGGGGGGGGGGGGGGGGGGGGGGGGGGGGGGGGGGGGGGGGGGGGGGGGGGGGGGGGGGGGGGGGGGGGGGGGGGGGGGGGGGGGGGGGGGGGGGGGGGGGGGGGGGGGGGGGGGGGGGGGGGGGGGGGGGGGGGGGGGGGGGGGGGGGGGGGGGGGGGGGGGGGGGGGGGGGGGGGGGGGGGGGGGGGGGGGGGGGGGGGGGGGGGGGGGGGGGGGGGGGGGGGGGGGGGGGGGGGGGGGGGGGGGGGGGGGGGGGGGGGGGGGGGGGGGGGGGGGGGGGGGGGGGGGGGGGGGGGGGGGGGGGGGGGGGGGGGGGGGGGGGGGGGGGGGGGGGGGGGGGGGGGGGGGGGGGGGGGGGGGGGGGGGGGGGGGGGGGGGGGGGGGGGGGGGGGGGGGGGGGGGGGGGGGGGGGGGGGGGGGGGGGGGGGGGGGGGGGGGGGGGGGGGGGGGGGGGGGGGGGGGGGGGGGGGGGGGGGGGGGGGGGGGGGGGGGGGGGGGGGGGGGGGGGGGGGGGGGGGGGGGGGGGGGGGGGGGGGGGGGGGGGGGGGGGGGGGGGGGGGGGGGGGGGGGGGGGGGGGGGGGGGGGGGGGGGGGGGGGGGGGGGGGGGGGGGGGGGGGGGGGGGGGGGGGGGGGGGGGGGGGGGGGGGGGGGGGGGGGGGGGGGGGGGGGGGGGGGGGGGGGGGGGGGGGGGGGGGGGGGGGGGGGGGGGGGGGGGGGGGGGGGGGGGGGGGGGGGGGGGGGGGGGGGGGGGGGGGGGGGGGGGGGGGGGGGGGGGGGGGGGGGGGGGGGGGGGGGGGGGGGGGGGGGGGGGGGGGGGGGGGGGGGGGGGGGGGGGGGGGGGGGGGGGGGGGGGGGGGGGGGGGGGGGGGGGGGGGGGGGGGGGGGGGGGGGGGGGGGGGGGGGGGGGGGGGGGGGGGGGGGGGGGGGGGGGGGGGGGGGGGGGGGGGGGGGGGGGGGGGGGGGGGGGGGGGGGGGGGGGGGGGGGGGGGGGGGGGGGGGGGGGGGGGGGGGGGGGGGGGGGGGGGGGGGGGGGGGGGGGGGGGGGGGGGGGGGGGGGGGGGGGGGGGGGGGGGGGGGGGGGGGGGGGGGGGGGGGGGGGGGGGGGGGGGGGGGGGGGGGGGGGGGGGGGGGGGGGGGGGGGGGGGGGGGGGGGGGGGGGGGGGGGGGGGGGGGGGGGGGGGGGGGGGGGGGGGGGGGGGGGGGGGGGGGGGGGGGGGGGGGGGGGGGGGGGGGGGGGGGGGGGGGGGGGGGGGGGGGGGGGGG